>CAXITT010001078.1:12792-68635 GCA_964033795.1 Lymnaea stagnalis | reverse complement strand
GTGGGCTTGAGATGTAGAGAGAGAGAGAGAGAGAGAGAGAGAGAGAGAGGGAGAGAGAGAGTGAGAGAGAGAGAGAGAGAGAGAGAGAGGGGGGGGTGAGGAAGAGAGAGAGAGAGATCCCAATTTGGAACACCTTAAAAATATGAATATATAATTCACTGTTGCAAACAAGGAGTTAAACGCAAGTCAAAGTCTTCAAGGACAACAGGCCAAAGAAAATCACAAGCGTCAGTAATAAAGTAATAATAATAGGTTAACTTTAAATTTAGTTGGTCTTGTCATGCAATAATTCTCCAAAGCCAATGATTATTACCACGATAAATGTAGAAGACGAATGCCACTATTTAATCGATGGCCGTGACTAATGTATCCCTAAATCGATGCCTATGCCATACTATGCCTAACCTGAACCCTAAAGCCTAAATCGACTCCTCGACCTAACTAAACCCTAATTCACTGCAACTATAATAAAGAAGCAAATGACGCCATGGCATTCGTGCTCTACATTAGCCCTTACCACTTTTGGCAATTCGTTGAGAATTTTTATATTTTTCAGTTCTTTCAAATTGGGTTGCCAGGGAAAAATAAAGCTTGTTGCCAAGAGAAATCCATCTCGGCTAGAAATGACCAAATCAATGCATGAACATACTGGCCATGAAGTATCAAAAGAAGTAAGTGCATGTGCGAAAAATATTTACATAATAATAATAAATAGCATATTCTTGTGGCAGGTTGATGTCACCTACAGGTACTCTAGTTCTATAGAGTTAGAGATGGATGCATTTTAAAAGAATGTTTTGTACCATTTATTAACCCATTCAATTCTAGGGCGCTCAGAAATTTTATCACTGAAAACTTTAGGTTAAGGTTAGGGTTACCACCCTTACCATAGAAAGGTTTTGAAAAAAATTAAGACAAATCTATTTAACAGTATAATTAAATTTAATAAATTCTAAATAGTCCAAACAGACTTTTATGTCTTAATTGTGATTATTGTGACATATAATAAACTTAAAACATTTATCCCCAAGGTGAAGGTTAGTTATTTTTATGTACACAGCTGTGTTCAGAGCCCTAGGCTGGGGTACCGCGCTACATAAGACCAATGTTCCCTCTAAGGTTTGTTGGTTTGTGTGCAAAATCATACAGTTGTGTGCAAAGTTTTACAGCATCAATTTTTTTGTGTGCAAAATTTTACAGTCCAGAAACACAAACACACACTTACAGGGAAATTTGCTGCGTGGATACTCAAAACTGCTGCGCAGCACCTGTGATATGGCTGCGCAGCAGCGCAGCTTAAAGGGAACATTTTATAAGACCACTAATAATAATAATAAAACGTTTGCAGGGCCTATTTTTTACATAATACTTATTATGGCAAAGTACCCTTTGTGTGTTTTTTTTTCCAGATGTGCCGCTTGTATCCAGAAAACCGCAAGGTGGAACTAAATGCGGCAACGCTTCTGTTGATGTCCTGCACCTTGATTCAGGCATCTGAGGCCCGGCAAGTGCTTGAACAACAGCATGATGTGGATTTGCTTCCCAGGGATATTTACAATATTAAGTCAAGAATAAATAAATCATCTTCTGATGCAACTGAAACTCAATCTATACTTCATTCTATATCACAAGCTGGTGGAAGTGTGTCCTATGGACTAACAGAAAGTGGGGAATTTAAGTATTTATCATACATGACTGATGATATGATTAGAATTATTGCCCAATATCCAGAGGTTTTATTAATGGATTTCACATACAAAACCAACAAATATTTATATCCACTTTTGACTGTAATGGTTATTCTTCTTCTATATCTTAAGGGCCCACGATCAATTTATTGATCATTTTGGCTCCTATGCATGTAGATGGGATTTGCAATGTTTCTGTTACTGGTGGTGATGAGGAAATTATGCACTAGGGGTTTGAAGGCTTGAGGCAATAGACACAAATGTGTCTAGTGTTGTCGCCTCAACTGTTCCTTTTGAAAGATGGTTCCAGTCCCTGATTGTCTTGGGCAGGAATGAGCAGCTCCTATACTGGCTTCTTGCTGGTATGAGCCTGAATTGCCTGTCATGGCCTCGTCGCTGTCTATGGGGGAGAGGGACGAGTTTCTGTTTAATACTGGAACAGTGGACCAGCCCATTATTTATCTTGTACATCATGGAGAGCCTGGATTGTCGTCGTCGTTTCTCCAATGGTGACCAGCCTAGTGTTTCTAGCATGCTGCCAACACTAGAGGTATTCCTGTAGCGGTTTAGGACAAAGCGTGCTGCTCGTCGCTGGACCGCCTCCAACCTGTCAATGCTCTTCTGGGTAAATGGGTCCCAGACTGAAGATGCATAATCTAAAATCGGACGGATAAAGGCTTTATATGCTCTTTCTTTCACACAGGAGTTGCCAATCTTTAGATTTCGCCTTAAGAACCCCAAGGCTTGGTTTGCTTGGTTACATACATTGTTAATATGCTCGTCCCAGCGGACCTCTCTTTGAATGGTAACACCCAGGTACTTTACGGAGGAAACTTGCTCAAGAATATGGCCGTGCAGTTTGTATTGGTAGTGTAGAGGAGTACAACTTCTAGAGATTGATAGTGTCTGGCACTTGGCAGGGTGAAATTCCATGTCCCAGCTCATCTCCCACTCAGCTAACAGATTGAGATCCTGTTGTAGCTGGTCCTGGTCAGATCTGTTGGCGATCGTCCTATACACTGCTGTGTCATCTGCAAACAGTCTTGCCTGTGATGTCAGTTTCTCCGGTAGGTCATTAATGTATGCTAGGAACAAACAGGGGCCAAGGACTGATCCCTGGGGGACCCCTGACTTCACATTGACAAAGGAGGAGCTTGTACCGCCCACCACCACTGCTTGGCGTCGGTGGCTGAGGAAGCTAGAGATCCATGTTTTTGTGGTGCCTTGAATCCCATATATCTGGAGTTTGTGTAGAAGCAAACTATGATTCACCCGGTCAAATGCTTTTGCGAAGTCCATTACTAGCACGTCAGTCTGCTTGTGGTTCTCCAGATTGGTCATCAAGTCTTCTACAAATTCGAGAAGCTGGGTCTCACATGACCTATTGACTCGGCGGGCAGGGGCATTCCTGTTCTTCATGGTTTTGTAAAAAATGAAGATAAGAAATCTATTTCTCTTTGTTTGCAGCTTCTTCTGAAGAATTCTGATGCCAGTCTTTTCAAGTGCTTTGTGGTTGACAAAGACATGGCTGAAATCTTTGCTATAAATGATCTGTTTCCAAATGTACCTGTTAATCTATGTCATTTTCACATTAACCAGGCTGTGCACAGGTTTCTTTCGAAACGTGTAGGTCCTGAGCATGGTGAGCCAATTCTTGAAGGATTTATGTCTCAAGTTTATACAGAGTCGTGTGATGAATTTTTAAAGTTGATGCAAGACATGAAAAATACTCTTCCTGATGTAGCTTTGGAGTATTTTGAGTCGAACTGGTGGAGTAAGGCCCATTTATGGGCAACATCATCCAATTCTGATGTTTTAAGACTCCATGCGACAACAACTAATCACTTGGAGTCTTATCATGCCAAAAATGAAAAAGAGTTTGACTCATCTTTCTTTTTCATCTGCTCTTCGTAACCTTATGTCTTTTGACAACTGCAAAATTACAGTATGTTATCGTTTAAGATTGCTTGCTGCAAACTCAGCTCAGTAAACGTCATCAGATAATGATGAAAGTGTAAATACGATTGAAAGTGTTGCTACTTCCTTTGCTGCTGCTCTATTGCTCAATCAGCTCAAATTGTCACAATCTATTCCGTACTCTGTTGTCCCTGGAGAGGCAGAACTTTTTTCAGTAGCTTACAAGGAACGTATTTTTAGCTCAACATCAGTTTAATGTAATTGTTCACTTGCTGAAAAGATGGCATTACCTTGCAGACATATTTTTTCAGTTCGAAGACATTTACAGCTTCCAGAATTTTGTTCAGAGTTAATTCCATGCCGTTTTAGCATAGTGTTCCTAGAGTGGTTGCTTCTACTTCTAGTGGTTCAGTAACTTCTCAAATTGTATCTACTAGAAACAATAATTTTAAGACTCAAGAGGGTCGGTTTAATCATGTTAAAAGAATTTGTATGGGCTTGGCAAATTTTTTGGCGATGCAAGGAGAACAAGATTTTGTAGAGAAAATATCCTTTCTTGAAACTACTATTGAAGTCTCTGGAAAAGTCCTGAAAATTTAGATGAAAATGAATCAGCGTCACAGCTTGATGAAGGTGAACCACAAACAAGTTTCATTCAAAGTCAACTAATTGATTTTGTTGATATAAATGACACTCATTTTTCCCATGAGGAAACAGTTGCTGCAAATAATTTAGAAAAAATTGAAACTGAAAATAGTATTAGTTCCTTTGGGAAGGTTAACTTTGACAGAGTTCACCCAAAGGGGCGAGCGAAGGTTAAACAAAATTTTACCTGAAAAGAAAAAGATAGCTGCCCCAAAAATTTTCAACTACTAATTATGTGAATGTTTTTAATGTTCTGGTGTGTAACTTTTTGGTGTGTAAATAAATGGCTGCCGCTATTCAAACCAGGGTCCAATAGACCAATGGTATTCGGATGTCATTTGTGGTAGTTTATTTTAGTTAACGTTCCTTTAGTTAAACTGAAGAATTAAGTTTACAAACATATAGTCCATTCAATTATCTTTCATTTGATACCAAATTTTGTCTTACAACCTAACAATAATTTTTTGGAATGTGTTCATGATGTATGCATCCAATGTTGTTTCAGTATCTTTTTCAGCTTTTATAGATGTAGCATTTTAATTTTTTTTTTCTGACATCAATTGATGAATCAGGAGGAATAGTTTTGGAACTACATAATTGAAACTTTGCAAGCTTATTTAAATTGAGATTCTTTACTTTATGATGGATTGTTTTTAAACAAATGTCTCGAAGGAAAAGTTTTCAGAATGTTTGTATTTATGTATTTTATTTATTAGGTTCGTGTGGTAATTTATTTTTTTTCTATCTTTTCTGTCATAGTTTTCTAATTGTTTTTTAAATCATGAAGGATATATGTACATGGTGTATGCATCCTATATCGTTCATGCAGCCTCTAATTTTAAAAAAACACAATTTTATTTTAAAAAATTCATTTTTCTCAATTTTGCATTTTCCGGATTTTTAAGGAGCACCAAATGAATCGGGAGGAAAAGTATTCTAGCTGCAGCCTTCAAACATTGCATGCTTCTTTTCATTGATATTCTTTACGAAATTCAAGAGGCTTTTTTTATAAATATATCCAACTAGAAAGTTTTATAACATTTTTACATTTGCTACCCCTGAAGAGTTCTCAAATATTTATGTGACACCCACATACATGCCATTTGTAACACTTCAATAACTGCTGTGTTATAATCTTCTTTAAACTTTTTGTCAATGTTATTCTTAATGTGTATGCCAAGTTTCATTTACAATACAGTACAATAAGTTACAATACAATGCAATACAAATTTGTCTTTATTCATTTTGCGTATAGTCAAAATTGGTATTAAATGTCTAATTTTTTGCAATAAATGTCACAACAAATTTTAAAAAAAAACTTTAGTGGATTTTTGTCTTTCTGTTTGTGTATGGTTTGTATGTACTGTATTTTTTTCAATGGCTCTATTTATTTAGGTTATCAGTATTTTATTTTCAATGTGGCATGACTTAGTTGCCTTGAAACCAAACTCCCTTCACAGATCACATATATTTGCTCCCACTCAATCATTACGTCTGTACTTAAATGAAGAAATGATACCGTACAAACAATAGTTAACTGTACGGGTACCAACAAGGAAGGTGAGAAAGTAAAAGGAGACAAATGGCAAAGGAATGATGTGACCTAATTGAATGAGTTTAATGGCTGCCTACTCCATACTGGCCCCTAATTTATTTTATGGATTACTTGAGTACACAACTCAAATAACTAACAACCAAACAAAAATGTTTGCAAGTCAGTTAAGGGGTTTTTTTCTATTAAATTATGTACCAGTGTGTTAGACCCAGCAGACAGATATGGAAAAAAAAAAAAAGACTAGTCCTCCAAAAATAAGTCTCCTTCTCATACTTTATACAATGGCATCCTTTAACTTTAAGATGTTCATTGCAACTACCTTGTGAATTAGGTCAAGTCAAATGAGAAAGGTTGTTGAAAGGAGATTCAAGATATCAGGAAAAACAGTCAGTGTCCGCATGTATGACTCCCAGTGCCAAGGAAAAGGTTTAAAATTGGTGGTTTTGTTCTGACTAAGCCAAGCTCTCTAGAGGAATAGTTGAAATTAATTCATTATGAATGAAATTTTCATTATTTAGAATACCTAATTAATTCATAAAGTACTGTGTGATTAAATCTTTTAACTTAAACAATACACATAAATAATCTTAAATAAAGGATTTAATTTTAATAATTAAATTAATATTATTACTTTTCTAAAATTCAAATGAAAACAAAAAATGTATCTAAATCATCTTCATTACTAGATTTAAAAAAAAAATAATTGATCTACGAAAATGGCTTAAACTAAAAAAAGAAAATAAGAAAGAAAAAAAATCTACCGGTACTAAGAGAAATTAACAAAGCAAAAATAAAAAAACTACAAAAAATGATAAAACTATTAATCAATGAAGTAACAAGGAGGAAAAACAATTTTAAAAAATAATTCTCATACTATTATTTTATCACACCCGGCTCCGAAGCAATTTAATATGTATGGAGCCACTCCGGGTGCGAATAGTCATTAGCGACCATAGGTACCCGGGTACCTATAGATGCAGCCATATATATATGGCTGCATCTATTGGCACCCGGGTACCTATGGTCACCAATATATATATATATATATTAAACATGATATGTTTCAAACCGGCCCTTTACAATGCTTCTGTTATCTTATAATAAATTATGGAGCAGTGACGTTTTAAAATGACTTCACCAATTGCCTAAGTTAATTACCATGTGAAGTTCTTGGTGGTTGGTAGTTTTAATTCACCCACAAGTCCTATTTGCACATACCTTGCTAATAGCAAAACAATCTTCTGGGGCAAGACGTTTATGGTGTTCAATGTGAACAGTTTGGAGCTTGATAAGAACTAAGTAAACGCTACAGTGTTGTGGGATTGTTCTGTAGAACTGAGTAAACTCTACAGTGTTGTGGGATTGTTCTGTAGAACTGAGTAAACTCTAAAATGTTGTGGGGTTGCTCTGACTCCTACGGTGGCCTGATAAAACAGTAGGGATCTTTGATGACCGCTAAGACACATATCCTTTATTAAATAGTAGGGACCTTTGGTGACCACTCAGACACATAACCCTGATAAAACAGTAAGGACCATCGTCGACCACGCCTACAAAATATCACTTCTCATTAAGTGCTTGTCATTCTTACTATTAGACAAAATTACCAAAAAAAAAACATTGTGTAACTTACTTAGCCTTACTTACTCTTTCAAATATCTAGTATTACAGAAACAGCAAAGACAGCACCTGCCTCCCGGAGTGGAAGTTTAGAGAATGGCTGCACAAAAGATAACAATGGCATTAAATATTTAAAATTATCCCAACCTGATTATGCGATTAAAATGGCGTTCTTCATCTTAATGGGGGTGTGGCTCGATAAGATGAAGGATGTCAAAGCAAACTTCACATTCTATATTCGTCTCGCTTTATTCAATCTCAGAAACATTTAGATAACAGTGTTCTTTATTCTTAAAGACTTTCTTTCTATTTCTACTTTTTTTTTAGCCTCATACAGTGCTATACTACTTTCTGCATATACTTTCTTTAGATTTAAACAGTGCCGTACTACATTATGCATAGATCTTCTTTGCCTTCATAGCGTGCCATACTAATTTCTGCATAGACTTTCTTTAACTTCATAGCGTGGCATACTACTTTCTGTATAGACTTTCTTCGGCTTCATAGAGTGCCTTACTACTTTTTGCATATACTTTCTTTAGCTTCATTTAGGGCCTTACTACTTTCAGCAAAGACTTTCTATAGTTTTATAGAGTGTCGTACTACCTTCTGCAGACCTTCTTTGCGTAATGTATTTTAAGAAGTCTAAACTTATTTGTTAAATCCTTTATATTGACTTCGCTTTGGTGCTTGTTTCTGGCTGGAAAAATCTTCGGACGACTAATTAACCCACTTCCCGTCCACATATCGATCGGAAATTTGGCACATAGACTCGTTGCCGATGACTACACATTACATTAAATTTTTCCCCCCCCCCCCCCCCCCAACGATTTTTTTTCAAGGGAAAGATGAAGGAAATAATATGATTGCACAAAATAAAATTCCCGATAACTGCGCGTTTGGTGCGTAATATTCTCTTTTGTTTTTCTGAAATGGTTGGTGAAATAAATCTGCGGTGTAAAAAGCGAGTGAGTCATTAGTACATTAGTATAGTTAAGGGGGTTTGAAAAAATGTGCGGTTGCGAGCCGGGGGGGGGTGGGGGGCACTAAATGAGATTCTTATAAAGTGCGTTACTTGTATAAATGTTTTCTTAAAATATCCGCTCCATCCCACATTTTGTAAAGGGTTGCTACGAAAAACTTTGCTTTTAGGGGTTAATTAATTTTGAGTGGTCACCAATAAGTCCATACTCGTCTTTAAAAGTAAAAGAAAGTCATTTTTTATATTCGTTAGATAACACAAGATCAAGGGGACTGAAGTAGTCCAAAAATAACAAAATTGAGTTATTTCCATCAAGATTAAGGTCAATCTGAAACTGACTACAGTTTAATTTAATTGGAAGTGGAAGCATAAATGGCTCAAAAAGTGCGTGGCTTCAGATTATTTTGAAACGGTGTGGGATTGGTGGACATAGCTCTTTATGGCGAGGTTCATCATCATCATGTCCCTTAGTCCTTGGACCGTTGGGGCGCCACAGATGACATGTGAACTATCCACCTCCATTCGTCTGTCTTCTGCACTACGCACAGCATCGCCCAGTGTTAGTCCTGTCCACTCTTTGATGTTATCCTCCCATCTTTTTCTTCCTCTTCTCCTCTTGTGGTGCCCTGCAAGATTTCTTTGGCAAGACCTTGTTTCCTTGTTACGTGGCCGTACCCTTGTAGTTTGAGTTTTAGATGTTAGAGAATATTATTTTGTCCAGATTCTTGTCTACAAATTTCTGATTCTATATTAATTTGAGGTACCGGTATATAGGTATTTTATTACGGGTCACCTAATTCCTTGATTTGTGTTTTCAAAGATAATCTAAAAGTAACATAAATTCTTGGCCCTGTAATTTCATTTTATTTGTTAATAATAATATCAGGTATATTCAATATTGGTATCACAATGGAAGCTCGCTAGGACGCCATTTTTGTGGGGGGTCCATAACATCGGATTGCTACAAAAGGAGGTCACATTAGAGCAGGGTATTTACAACAATCTATTTGATATTTAAAAGTAGTCAAATTGCGGATTTTAAAAAAAATTCTATTTCTATCCTATGGTTAGCCATGTGGTGCTGACGTTGGGGTTACTCTTTGTGTTGTATAATTTAAATTTGTTCCAGAAACTTTGAAAAAAAAAAAGTTTTATGTGCCAATGAAAACAATTTCAGGAGACACACTGGGAAATATGGGCAGCACCCCCCACCCCATTTTTTCTTCCTCAGATAAAAACCACCTGATTTTCACACATGAGCCAGCAAACCCCATTGCACGCTCCATGCAGACCCTCACAGAACAAACACAAACACGTGCAATGTGCATTGTGTCGATTTTTATTGTACAAAATCACAAAAACAAAATAGGACATTAAAAAACTTAAAATGTAGCTAATGAATATATATGTAGTTCAAAGCCAAAAGAAGAATATTCTTGCTTATTAACTTCGTCATGTAAGAATTAAAATTAAAAAAAAGTAGTCATACAAATAATAAATAGCAGCAAATGAGGAGGGGGTAGGGTGAGGAGTTATTCTGTGTATATTTTGTCATTGCTGACCACATATATTCCATTCTTATGTTTCATGCAATGTACATACACAGGCATGTCAGGGATGGTTGGTTCAACTGATTTGGGTTCAATTTCCATGTGCATTTATAATGTAGTAAAGTTTCAAATAATGCAAACAATATCTACAGCCCTTTGATTGAAACAATGTTTTAAACTGTGCTTGTCAAAACTCAAATAACTTGTTACCAACACCTTTCACCACCATAAGCTGCTGTAGATTTCTGTAACAAGATATACTGGTCAGCTTTGAGAGAATGTCGCCAAATGTTTCTGGGCATACTAATGGCCTTGTGAACAACAAAATAGAAGTCATGATACAAAAGAAACTCAACTTTGAATACAAACTTACATGAAAAATTCTACAAGTACCAGCACCTGTTTCTTCTTACAAGTTTCAGTAATATTGTGTCAAAACTTTTGAGTTGATGCTTTGACTTTCATCAGTGCTTCATTAAAGCCTATCCTATTGCTGTATTGGTTAGAGCTAACAAGGTGGTGGTAATGAACCTTCTCAAGTGTCCAACATGATAAGATGACCCTGTTTGATGTTACTCAAGTTATTGAGTTCTCTGACCAATGAATCCGTTATTTTAATACTAATAGTGTCTCCTTGTCTTTTCACCAACATTTGTACATTTGGTGTGCAACACACACTCTGAGTCTCTCTCCATCCTAAGAATACATCCAAACTCACCAAATAAATTGAGCTGCTAATATCTAGATGTATAAATAAAGCTGAATTACTACAAGAAACAGACTACTGTATAAGATGTTGAAAAGGGGAAAAAAATATGGATGAACATGTATAATATATGTGTATATATATAAATATTTATATATCAATAGGTTTTTAAGGAAAATGTTTGCACATATATATTACATACATTCACAAAGACCCTAGCACTTGGTAGATACAGGAGGTTAAAGAATTAAATCTTTTAACAAGCAAAGATTGGGGTAGGGTGGTATTGTACACAATGTGATTCTAACTGACAGGAATCATGAATGTAAAAATATGAGCCATGTGTGAACAACATGTTCTGAACAAAAACTGACACACCAAGGGTAGATAATTAAAGAGCCTACGGTTTCCAACAAACAAACAAAATTAAATGCAAAGAAGGGTATTTATTGAAATAATAATATTTTACATTTGAACAAATTAGCATTTTATTTTTGCTTTCAAACTTACTAAAGATATATAGATGCTCACTGTGTAATCAAAGAGAAAAATCAACACATCTTTGAAAAGATAAAACAGACCAGTCCCATAAAGTCTTAAAAATATACAAAATAGAAAAATCAAATGTCTATTTCAATGTGATATGTCTTTTTTTTTATATATGATACGATAGAAAAACAAAATACAACTATCCTTTGTCTTTGAGCCTTTCTTTATACTCTAGTTTATTTCTATATTGATTTCTTGCTTTCTCATGGCTATACAATTCTGACATTTTACAAAATGAAAATAATTTGTAAAATAAATATAACCAAAATAAATCCATTATTTCTGATATTCTGTTATCTGGGAAATATTTATTAACAATTCCATTTAACTTAAGAAAAATAAGATAACATATTTGATTTTCAATAAAATTATTTTTACTTTTTAAACCAATGCACCAGTAGTACAAATAAAG
This sequence comes from Lymnaea stagnalis, assembly GCA_964033795.1. Lineage (NCBI taxonomy): Eukaryota > Metazoa > Mollusca > Gastropoda > Lymnaeidae > Lymnaea > Lymnaea stagnalis. The sequence goes on along the minus strand of CAXITT010001078.1, from coordinate 57,011 downwards.
GCTGACAAGGCTTAATGAACAGATATTGTAGGAACTAATTCCCAAGATGTCTCAATGACTCATTTCCCCAAACTTGGTTATCATAATAAAACATAAGATGCGGACAAGATGATTTGGTTTAAAAATAGAAGGAAAAACAAAACAATTGACAAAATGAGTAATGAAGTCTTCAATTTTTGTGTCAAATTATGATCTCAAATCTAATATACAACAAAGAGTAAACTTTCCTAGGGACATACTTTCACAGCAGATGACATTTACAGAGATGATTGGTGGAGTGTAGAAAAAATTTCTGTAAACCCAACCACATAGTCATATATATTATATATAACATAATAGATCATTGGATATGGTTTAAGTCAAGACAACCAATGAGGAGTAAATTTTATTTCATTTTATAAAAGGCCATAAGAGCATACATATTACTGATTTTAATGGGATAGCTCTCTCCTAACAAGAAATGCTTTCAACAAAATCAGATTTATTTATTACAGTTAAATTTCTTATTTTAACAAATATTTTACTTATTTTTTTTTAACATTACATACAAATCATGTATTATTGAAATACCGGTATATATAAAATTGAACATGGGGTAAAAAAAATCTGTTACAGCTTTGTTTAAAATAAAAAGTCAATTGTTCAACACAATCGTACAGTAACAATGTTACAAGTGAACACAAATTATGTAAATACTTCATATAACCACTTCTCATATGTTATGTCAAATGTAAGCATGAGCACATAAAAAGAAAACCTTTCAGCAATACCAAAAATATTAACATAACACAGTCTACCAACCCTTCATTGGCTTATTCCACATATTCTTGTCAAGATACATACATGAAATTAATTCCTTATAGTTATTGAGAATAATGTAGACAGGGCAACCAAAATAAAAGACAACCCAGAAAAAGAATTCGCCAGTCAGCGAATACATGGAATCTCTTGAACGAGACCAAATAAAGTTGACATATTTACATATTAAAATCATCCTTGACTGTGGTGAAAAAAAATATATCTACAGAAAAGTTTTGTTGTGTAACTTTATGTATTTTTTAAGGATACTCACAAAAAAAGTGATGTTCTTACTTAAGGAGAAAGAAATATCTCCTCAAGTCAATTGACAGTAAGTGATTTAAAAAAAAAAAAAAAATTAAATGAAACAATTTTTCCTTTAAGCTGCTAAAATGTAGCTCTGTTCAGATGTAAGTGTCCAATGTTTGAACCAACAGTTTTTAGGGATGACCCCCCCCCCGCCCCCGCCCCCTCCCCAAATAAAAAAAAAAAAAAAAAAGAAGAAAAAATGTCCCCTGACACCCTTAAAAGTGGAATTGATTTCACGGAAAAAAAATACTTAAAATACCACAAAATTGTACAAATTTAAACAAAAATGCAATTACTGATATTTGACATTAAAATTAGAACATTTATAATAAAGAAGTACAATTACTGATTAATTTTTAAAAAGACAAATGTAACACTTCATTAAAAATTAGTCCCAAGTTTTCAGAAACCGTTTAACTTTATACATCATGTACACCATGGCTGCTAATATATTCTGACATCACTGTTTTAAGGGAGTCATATAAACCAGCAACCAATAATAAATATGATCCAGCGGTCAGAGATGAGATAGCAAATCCTAAAGAACATTTGAGGGAGGGAATTCTCAAAGCAAAAAAAGTTTAACTGTTGTTAGAATATCCAAAGCAAATGAACATTATCAAACAATTACAAATGTGCCATTAAAAAGTGATAATGATCCATTAATTAAATCATTTTCACCAGACTTTCTCATCAAATGTCACCATGACATGGTATGAATATTCTGATTAAAAGTATAAAAAACAAACAAATTATTTTACTTTGATTCCTGTTACTCCATATATGATGGATGTGTATATTTTTCAATAAAGAAAATTTTCAATTGTTTTTTTTATAGTCAGTATCCTCTGCTTAGGCAACATAATTCACAAGTGCATTCAATGGAATTAAGGTAACCCTTATATATTTATGCGCAAATGTACAGGGCAATGTACACAAGAACTTTTAATAAGTCGCCAACAGGAAAAGATCACTAAGCCATTTCATGAAATATTTACAGCACTTCAACAAGTCAGTATCCATAACAACACAAGAACTGCTTGCAAATTCATCAAGATGATGGTGGTGAAGGTCAATGAAATGATTTGTCATGTAGCTGGCTGCGAGTGCGCACTTACATGGGCTCAAGTGGCTATTCTATGGTGGCTGCAAGCACTGAGCTATCTTGACTGAAAATAACATTTCTGAATTGGCCACACTAGGAAGATCTCTGACCAGTTCCAACTGGGATAATTTTGGACAAATTTCTTTTTCTAACCGAAGTTCCTTTGACTTAACAATTAGTGAGGCAAATGTCCAGATGATCCATATCTCTCCCTCTCCATGGCAATATGCCTTTGTATAGCTTCATGAGCAGCAGCTTGGGCAGACAGCTGAAAATAAAGCAAGCGATGATGTTTCATCCTGGCTAAAGAAAATCACTAGGCTACAAATAAAAGGGGGTCATCATTTATTCTCATTGATAAAAATTATGTCAAATAATCCAGAACCAGGAACATGATATTTCAACATAAGGTTTCATCAGTTAGGGATAGAATTGGGACAGATAAACTTCGGCAAATCTTTATAATGAGGACAATTATTTAACAAAAATTGATTTTTGCAACAAACAGCTGATAATTTTCCTCTGTCAAAATTTTTATATAAATGCCTCTTATGCCTTAAGAAAAACTATTTCTCCTTCCAATCAGAAAGAAATATAAATATTCCAATAAAAAAAAAAAAATTAGTTTAAAGACTGACTATAAAAAGAAGTCAACTAATCGAGAAACTAAATATTGAATCTACTTTCCTTTGAATACAATTTCAATTTTGGTTTATCTTGATTGTGAAAATTCCTTTTCATATGTTGACTAAGACTGTCACTAACACTAGGATCACAGATGTTTTCATGTATCTACAACATATGAACAAATTCTGTCTATCTTCAGCTCACCTGATGTGCCAAAGCAGGGTCTAAGAAGGGTCCACCCCTGCTGTACAACTCTCTTTGTAATAGCTCCTCTCTGCTGCCAGCGGCAGCGAGTAAGGGGTGAGGCACCCCAGGGGGGAGCACAGAAAGGGGATTAGATGAACCACCAGGTCCAGAGCCACCTGGGCCACCTGCCAATGGATCTGCCCCTATGGAGAAGTAATTGGGAGAAATAATATTTTACAAACAATTGAAGCATGTTTCTTATACAGAGACTGGCCAAGTTTGTGGAAATAAAAAAAATAAATCCTTTTAAGATGTTCCATTGGGTAAGCAAGGATCTATGCATTTGTATATGTTGATGTGGTCACAGCAGATTAATAAAGGCAAAAAGCTAGACAAGCTCATTATAAAAAAAAATTGCTACTTATCAATTTATTGCTTTTCTGCTTCTAAACCTGGTGAGTAGCTTTCATGTTATCATCCTGTCGATAGCATTCTTATTATATATTAAAATGCTCCATAAACAAGAGACATGTTAATCCGCCAGCAGACTTGTATGCAACTATCATCAAAATTCTGATTGAATGGTTAATACATATCTCATAAATCTGAACTATCTATATGTATCGCACTATTATGAAATGTGACCAAAAAATAGTTAAAATTTACAAAGTAATGAAACACAAAATTTCTTTTTCACACATTTAACAACTTTTTTAAATGTGTTTTTTGAAACCAAACACAGACACTGTACCAATAACTCTTACATAGTGTATTATATAGATACTGGTGAAAACAAGCAGACATTCAAATATTACACACGTAAGGAGATAAACCTTGGAGTGCACTTCTAACTAAGCCATATATGGGAGTAAATACTTATACATGTTAGTAAAGGCCTGACCATCAACTATTCATATATATACAACAGATTTCAGAGAAGAGAGTCACTTACAATGAATGAAAAAAATTGAAGAAGAAAAAATGAAATAAAATTTAAAAAACTCGTAATCATCTAAAAAAATAAAATAGTTAATTCAAATAATAAAAATCAAAATCGATAGTTATTGGAAAACAAAACTGAGTTAAAAGAAGATAATGCAACATGATAAAACAAGAAAGTTTTAAAATAAGAGAGAAATAATAAGAGCAGACATGGTACAATAAATAAGTCTACATTATACTGAAAGGCTAAATTAAAGAAATAAATAGAAATAATTCCAACCAAAGTGAAAAAGTTGTGAAACAAAATTCTGCCAATCAAAGCTTTGGGGGGTAGGTTTATACATCTGGGAGGAGCAATCTCTGAGAAAAGGGTTTGGCTTAGACTTACGAGAGAACTGATAGATCAAGTGGTTTGGGTCTATGATAGGACGACTCTCCGGCTTTGTGCGGAGGTAGCATTCGTTGACCACCCTCTGCATGAAAACATGCTGCTCACTAGTAAGGCGTTGTGAGTAATATTGGTATACCATTCGACTGGACAGGTGCTCAGTGGTGGAGTTGGCGCTGGCGGAACTAGCAGCAGCACCATCTGCAACGACAAGGGGGCATAAGTCAATATGGCTTGCAAGTAGGGGGAGACATCCTTGCCTCTGCCAGCTGCCCAATGAGTAGACAGCAACCAATACATTAGCTTCAACTTAAAACTCCTTGCAAATGTGTATCTTAGTTCCTACAACTGAAAAAGTACTAAGCTAACACTAAAGTTGATAACAAAAAAAATCTTACATCTGGGCTATTCAAACTCAAAGTATGCAAAATGTAAACAAAACAAAGCTAACTTGTTAATGCAAAATTGTAATGGTAATAAACTCCAGACTAAAACTTTGTACTGCCATATCCAAACAAAAGCAATTAAAACTCCAGCATCTAAAATTATAGGAAATATTCTGCTGAATGTAACCTTTAAATTTGGACCCCTTTAGAATGTTAATTCTGGCAATCAGAGACTTATATTGAGAACTTCAAACTAGTCCAAACAAAAAAAATAGAGCTCTCCAAGTTCATCTGGTCAAATTTGTGATTGGAGACAGTGGTTCCTGAAGGGCATTGATCAAACAACAGCATCAAGTGTCAACAAACATAAAATTTGCCATAATTACATCAGGAACAAACCGGCAAACACAATTAGGAATGTTAAAACACATTCTTGGCACTTTCCAGAAGTAATGTCAACAAAAATAAAAAATGTGGAAGACACAGACAAAAAAACAAAAGCATTATTTTTGACCATTTGGCTTTGAGATATTGTAAAGATGCTGGTGTCATCTCTTGATGACATGAAAACAATCTGCACTGATTTTTAAGAAAATAATAATTAGATTTTTATCACTGGAAAGGGATAAATAACAGTTAACGACACAATGTCAATCAATAACAATGCATATTTTTTTTTTAGGATTGTTTAAGTTAAAGATGGCACTCCAAGGTCTAGTCCTGTGTCAGCTGTTTGTGTACTGTACCTGGTCCACCTGTCAGGTGATGTGGGTAAAGATGAGCATGGGCTGCTAAAGGTAGGGGGAACGCGGGCGGCGCCAGGCCGTGAGCCTGTGCATGAGCCACGGCTTGAGCGTGAGCCACCTCTTGCTGGTGGAGGTGCAGGTGTGTGTGTGAGTGGGCATGTGTGTGGGTGTGGGCATGCTGCGTGGCCGCGGCTCCTGCAAGCTGCAGACGAGCCACCGGGTCATTGGCAAGGGCAGCGAACCGCTCCCGATCACGCTCGCGCTCTGCGGCCTGGCGTTCTGCAGCTTGGCGCTCCTGGGACAGACGTTCTACGGCATTAGCATAAGACATTTCAGCCAGTTGTGGCAGGCTGACGGTGAGTCCTGTTTGAAGTTATGGTTAGAAACAAAAGTTATTTTAAAACAACTCAACCTTAAAAATGGCTCAGAGAAAACAGGTTTAAAGTGAAAGCATCACTAAACTATCACTTGGTTTACAAATCCTTTTCATTTGTATAATTAAGATTTTTAAATCTTGGGGAATAAGATATAGAGATAATAATCAGAATCATTAACTGATAAATCACATAAATCAGAGCTAATTCCACTTTAGAAATAAAATATAAATTATGAGAGGAAATTCATCATTTAATCCAGTTATTCTGAGCAGCTAGTACAAAGAACTGTTAATAAAAATGAAGAAAAAAAAAAAAAAGGAGCAATATAATTACTACCCACCTAGTCTATCAAGTTTCTCCCTTTCTCTTGCTAATAAGTCACTGGCTAGACTGACAGGGGGGTAGACCCCAGGAAGATGGGATCCTGCCCCGCCGGGGCCACCATGTGGAAGAAGGTGGCCTGCGGAGCCAGGGGGAAACCCCATGCGACGCTGGAGGTCCAGCCAGTTGGGATCCGTCAGCTGATTGGCGGCTCCGGGTGGAAGGAGGCGGTCCAAACCTAAATATGGGAGGAGTAAATGTTCCATCTCTAAAGGGGTGGAATACAATGCAAAAAAAAAATATTTTAACAGAGAGAAGACAAAAATTGAGTCCAAAACAGATGATGGTTTTGTGATGAGCTGATGCACACTTTGTTGCTCTACATACACAGCAACTGGCACAACATGTTTTTCTTTTTAGTTGTGAGAGATGTCAAGAAAAAGCCCATTACTGAAATTTTGAAAATTAATTGCTGTATTAGCTTTAATGATAATATAATGTGTCCAGGAAATTATATCACATCCCTTTTATTTAAACTCTTTAGTTTGCTACATGGATTAAAAAGAATATACAGCATCACAAAGAGTGAAAAAAGCACGTCTGCTGTGGCTGCGCTTAAAAATTTAAAGTGATAAATCAAGTAGAGATGGGAATCAAACCAAACACACCAGTCTAATCCGGCTGACAAACCCGAATAGAACCTGAGCCCTGTTGACAACAGAGCGCGAACTTAAAACATCTCAAATTTATTAAAACTAACAATGTTTTACGAATGTGGCATATCACTACTTACAGCAGATTTTTAAAAACTTTTAATGAAGGCGAAAAAAATTCAACTCCCCAACTGTTTTAAAAATCAAAATAATTTTTTATTATCTTTCTCTAACACCACCTCCTGCATAGGCTTGATTTTTAGTAATATTTTAGTAATAAAAAAACAAAACAAAAAAAAAACAACAACACTTTGTAGCAGACTCTTTTTTCATTAAGTGTCAGCAACTTGTATAGTTTCAAAACAAACAAAATTAGACTTGTGCAATGAACTTTGTGTACCAGATGTCTCAGAGAGCATTCAAGATTGAGAAGATAAATAAGCCATATTGTAAGGTCCTTTCAACAATAAGCATAAAACATTAAAATTAATTTCCCAGTAGAAATTTATGTTTTTTCTAATTTTCTTTACATTTTAGCTACCCACAACTTTATATATATATATGATAGTTACATAAATCCCTGAGTTCTTTTTAGTGCATTTGTATATTTCTATGTTGAACGCTTGTATTTATAAAAAAATAATATATCTTTAAAAATTGAAATGTAACAAATTGCAATAATTACTGAAAGAGCCAAAATTGAGTAGTTGCAGTGCCTAACCTGAACTTTAGTTGGGTAGCTTTAGTTAATAACTAACTAAACAAGCACCTAAGTTTTTACCCAACCAAAGAACTTAACTTGTTACAACCAAACATCTATTAGAGTTTGATTCCCATTTCTAAAATCAGTAAAAAGCAAATGTACACCTAGAGATTTAAGTTACAAAAGATGTTTTACTACTTTTTGAAAGATTTGAATGACTTTAAAAAACAAAACCAATGATGAGCATGAGCAAGATAGTTGGTTGGCGTGCACGACTACCCCAAGTAAAGCTATGAAATTACTTCTCAATCCATGGGAACAATAAAAAAAGGGGGATTGATGTTAAATTCTAGGCCACATTATGGTGAAGCTAATATAGTAATTTTATGAAAGAATAGTTGCAGAAGAAGACAGGTTTTTTGTGCTCACCAGGCTTGAGCTCCATGTCCTGCTTCATCTTCTCTCTTAACTCCAAATCTCTGAGCTCTCTCTCCCTCATCTCTCTCTCCCTTGCATCTCGCTCACGCTTGTCTCTTTCCAGCTCCATCTCCAGCCTCTCTCTGGAACCAGGAGGATACATGCCTAGACGGTAGCCCATCAATGGGTCCATCTGAGGGTGGTGAGGCAAGCCCCCAAGAGAGTAAGGACCCCTACCCAGATCTTGACCAGCAAATCGTAAAGACCAGCTGTCATCCAAACTTTCTCGTGCTGAAAGTGAAGATAATGAATACACTCTGAGATTTTCTATGTTTTAGAAGTTAGGGAATGTTATTTTCATTATGTAATTTAAAAAAAATAAGCACACATTTTCGTTTGATAAATATTTAGGCTAATAGGCATAAACAGAATAAAAGTAATTAATTAATTTCACATGCAGAAAATTAAAGTCTACTGAATCAGAACTATGAATATAGGTGCCATATTAAATTACAATAAAAATTTTAATATCAAAAAGTTTTAAAATGAGCAATCAGAAACAGTAAATTACCAATATGACAATATGCATTCCTACCATAGACATGTGGCCTAGCATATTCATGCAGCTGTCTCAGGGCTGGTGTGTCTGCAAATGGTCTTGGGGTGTGCCTCTCTTGATAGCCACCACCTCCAACATTCATACCATGAGGATGACCACTGCCACTGTTAAGATTACTACTACTACTGCTACTGCTGGATGACTTCTGGCCTTCAGAGGCGGATGTAGCCCTAGGCGGAGTCTCAACCCTCTTCTGTAAATACAATCATATTGTGTTTCAGCAATTAATTTGTGTGGTATGGTTTAAAAAATGACAATGCATGGCATTAATATAAATTGCTCTGTTTTTAAGGGTTAACCAAACGTCAGGGCTATAAGTTGTTGTACTAAAGGCATTCATGGCCAGCACATTTGACATAGCTGAGATTTTAAATGTTTTTAATATAAATTCCACTTTGCTCATAACTTAAATCACAGATTCCCAACTTTTGAGTCCAGCTCATTTTCACGATGCTTATTTTAATTCATCAAAAATAGATTTTTCAGTAAAATATAATTCATTATAATAAACAACCTTCTCCCCCCCCCCCCCACCCGTGAATGGACGCATTACCGTAGTATCTAATCTTTAAAACACCTATTTAGATTCAAAATTACTCTTATTAGTTTACTTTTTCAGCCAGTGACCCCGAATAAAACCTTTTACCGCCCCATTTGGGGTCAAACCCTATGTATTGGGAACTTGTGATTTAAATGGTAATGGTAAGATGAGAAACTTTCAGTAGAAATAGAAGTATATAACTTAAGAGCTATCATTTTGTAGCCCTTGCCATATCCCATCAGCTGATTTTTAAGTAATTAAGGTAAGTATATAAATGAAAGTCAAAAAGGTTTTAAAAAAACAACAAATTAACAAAAAAGAAAAAAAGACAAGAAACCCTTTTACCTTCTCTTCTTTAATAGCTGATGACTGGGATGGCTTCCTAGCCCTTTCTTCTCTTTTCTTCGCCAAGCTGGAGTCAGACATTGGTCGGAAAACGAAATCTGTGCGTGAACATTGATTTCTTTCACCTCGGTCAAAAATTTTCACAAATCTGTGAAACAAAGAAAAAATACATTTTTAGAATTGAACTAAAACTAGTTAATTAAGAATTTAACCTGAAACATGATGACAAATAAAATAATGAATGATTTATTGCAACGAAATATAAAGCTAACAGGTCAAGCATGATTTGACTTGAGATATCTCTCATAAAGCACCTTCCACTTCTCCTCATATAATTCTGTAGATTTAGTCACACTGCAATACTTAGAATTGCGTTTTTTCATAAATATCATTAAAATATCATCAAAAACATTGTCTAAACTTTGAAATCATGCAAATTATGCCTTAGATAAAATATAAGCTCAAACATGTAGAACCTTTTCTTTTCAACTTAAATAAAATATTACAATTTATGCACGTGAACTATTTTCCATTTAAAAGGAGTTGTCACAAATAATTTTGTTGAAATCTCCATCTTAAAAGCAAAGTGGAAAAATATAAGACAACCCTTGATAAATGACAAAACATTCCCAAATCTGAGGTTTGTCTGAGCTTATGTGTTCAATATAGCTGCACATTAGATATGGAGAAATGGGGGTGAGGCTGTTGGACAAATTTTGAGGGGAAACTGTCATAAATGATAAATAACAGAAATAATAGGTGAACTAGTTCATAAGAAAAGAGAATGATGAATGCATCAAAATAGTGGGGTTATTTAGGAATGGCAAGTCAATTTGCTCTTCCATTTGTATAAATAAGATGTTTTACCAGGTTATTTTGTCAGGGGGCATTGTGTTACCCCAAAACAAGGTTTTTTTATAAATCAATTATCCATTTAGGAGAGAATTTTTAAAAATAAATGACATTTTTGAGGACCCCTAAGCCTTTTAAAGCCATATAGACTATCAATTACTAATTTAACAGTGTCTCATTTTTGTAATGTGCTGACTTTTGTTTAAGACACAGTTAAATAAGTAATTGATAGTCTATATGGCTTTAAAAATCAGATTAACTAAAATCTTTTTTTTTCTTTCTCCCCCATTATCTAGTGAATTAAATAATAGAGCACTAATGATGATTTTATTATTGATGTTTGTTATTTTACATACATAGCTTCACTATTTTCACTGAGGACTATAATTTTGAAGTACTTCTGTGAACCCAACATAATTAGGTGCACATACCCAAATTGTATTATAAGCACTTATAGGGAGACAAAGGGAAAAAAAAGGGTGGGGTAGAACTTGTCTGTATACTTAAGTAAGATTTATGAAAGTAATTTGGTTACAGGAAATTTGTTCGAAAGAAATTTTGTTGACGGAAAATTAATCAAACGGAAGTTTGGTCGAATCCTTTTTTCAGTTCACACGATCAAATTTCTATACCCACTATACTATACTACATAATAAAACAAAATAATGCGTTTTTCCAGATCCCTACATATATATCAAAGATGTAACCATACTTTCTAAAAAAATGTCAAAATTTCTTCTTTTTTTTTAGACCGTCAAAATGTAACAAAAATTTTTGTCAACCACCAATGATAAATAAATTGCATATTTTACTTGTAATTTGCTTACGTGACAAGGCATGCTATCAGTAATGTTAGTGCTAGCCTAGTTCTAATTTAATAGTAAATTTTGTAATATTACCAACTTTCTTGTCATCTGATAAATTATGTTTGTAAATAAAAGTTTTCTTTATGGTTTCAATTTCAATCTGGAGGAAAGTATATGGTGATACTGTTTTATTTATTTATTTATTTTGGTCTGCCCCATGCCAATGACCATAGCTTTGTGTGCCAGCTTGCAATGTGTGCAGTAGGTTGCAGATTCCTGTATTATATAACTCTAAAAAATTTAATATTTAGATATATTTTTCAAAAATTTAGAATTTGTGAGTTTAGTCCAATAATTTTTTGAGTAGATTTGGCTTTTTCTTCTTCCTATTTTATGTTCTTTCTAAACAATATAGTCTAAATATAATCATAGACATTATAAATTGATTAAGACCAAGCTATACAAAAACTAAGTTGGTGAAGACTTCTCTATTGTTCCAAACCATGAAATAAATGAAGCTGCTAAATAATCTCAAAATATTTTGAATTGTAAAAAGACAATTTTCCCTGAATGGGAGCTGAAAATAGTCTCTTAATAATGGCATTGATCAAGTCAGCCATATTTTGTGGACTGTTTTAAAACTGTGCAGCAAACTATGGCATTATCTGAATATGTCCTATCATTTTGACAGAAAAAATTGGAAAAGGCACATTTTTTGTAATCTAGAAGCTCATACATGAACACAAAAATTACAGCTTACTTTAATAACTGATGTTATATACTTACATGGCATTTTTACTCTTATAAATCTCTCTGCTACAAGTAGTTGGTGTTGGACCAGGGGTTGTAGATCCACCTCTTCCATCATCCTCATCCTCATCCACATCAATCTCCTCCACTGTGATTGGCTCCTTCTTCACGATACTGTCCATGTCAGAGTTGGAACGGTTCATATGATGTGAGGAGTCTGCCAAATGAGACTGGGCAGAGTGTAAGGCAGATGACAAATGTGATTGGTCAGACGATAAATGGGGCTGAGGGACTTGGAGGACTGATGATGGGTGATGTGGGAGGGAAGACGAAGATGGGTGAGGGTGGTGAGAGTAAGGCTGGAATGCTGCTGGCAATGCTCGGGGATCATCTTTATGGAGCTGTGCACCAGGGGGTGGAGGGTTCAGACCACCGACAAGTCCTATAGCTCTAGATTCCTGCAGTACACTGAGGTTACTATCCATGCGAGATTCCCTGTGCAGGCCAGAAGTGGGTAGACTGTCAGGCCGGTGAGGGGACTGGGGTGGTCCCCTATGATTGTCTTTTGAGTATGAATCTTGTTTGGACATATCTTCTGATTTGGAGCTGTCCCTTGGGTCAATTACTGTAAGGGGTGGGGGAGGCAGAGGCGCAGATGAGGACAGACTAGGTTGTGAGAAGCTGTGTGTCAGTTTGGAAGGATTTTCTGGATGTGGGCGATGTAGTGGATGTGAGGATGAGCTTGTCGAGAGATCTGATGCCTTCTCTAAGGGCTTGAGGGGTGGAGGAGGAGAGTGTGGTTCCTTTTTGATCGGTACCAAGCTTGGCACTGGAGGAGGTGGCTGGTGTGGGTTTCCTGCCACCGCTGATGCCACTGACATAGGATGGAGGTGCTGTGGTAGATGTCCTGCCCCAGGATGCCCACCATAGAAGTAATGGTAGGGTGAGAAGGGAACAGACCCTGGAGGTGGAGGCAGGAAGGCTCCTGGTGGTGGAACAATGGGCTTCTTATCTTGGTCGTCATTCTGTTCCTGCATTCTGTTATGTGGGTGACTGTTGCTATTGCTAGAACTACTACTGCTGGAGATTACTGTAGAACGGCTTGACAATGTTGAAGATGATATAATAGAGTCCACTGAGGTGAGGGCTGATATTGTCTTAGGTGTGGCAGTTGTAACAGTGTTTATATTTGCAGACACATTGACTGATATGGCAGGGACTGATAATTCCGTATGTGGGATAAATGTCCCAGTGGATGAGGCTCGACTGAGCGTTGGGGTTGGTATCACTAGTTGGGAGGATAGATTGCACGTTGTGGGCACTAGGCCAGTATGATTATTTGTTATATTTCCAATACTTGATATATGGCCAGGTGCTGCTATACCTGGTTTGAAAACTGGCAATGGAGATGAATGCCTTGGTGGCCGATGTTGGTGGAGGCTGTTGCCAGATGGGGTTAACGAAGTTGTAGTCGTGGGTGTGGTGGATGTCACCAAAATTGTTCCTGGCACTAAGCCAGTGAGTGGTGGTAAGGATGAGGGAACGGTTGTGAAAGGCTGATACTGCTGAGGGGGCAGCAAAGTTGAAACTGGCTGTCCTGTCTGGTGCTTTGGGATCGCAGTAGATGAAAAAACTGTAGGTGCGGTTGTACTGACCAAGGTAGTGATGTTTGATACAACAGCTGATTCAGGTGGTGTATGAACCTTGGAAGTTGGGGCACCTGACGTTGGAACAACTTGTAGTGACCCCGGTGTTGAAGGTTGAGGTTGTAAGGGTTTAAACCCACGTTCTACAGAACTTCTGCTGGATGGTCTGGAACTGCTGCTTAGCTCCTCCTGTTAGGTAGAAATTTTGTAAGTGTTTTTTTAAAATAAATTACAGACAAATATTTTAAAATCAATTCATATAGCATCATCTATATCAGACAAGATAAATTTTATATGAATGACTATGAAAGAGAAATAATAATCAATTACAAATTACATATTTTAAAAGTGACATCTTCTTATAAAATTTGCCCTGTTGACCATGTTTAACATTACTATCCTATATAAATGTAATAAGACTCACCTGGTTATTGTCATCAGAATCTGCCTCGTTGCCAAGATCTTCGGTACCTGACACAGAACTGCTCTCAGTTCCCGACTCAGAGTCTGATCTTTCCTGTATGACAGAAAAAGGTTTGTTTGAAATCACAAACAGTTCCCTTTTTAAAAAAAACAACAAAAAAACGGAAAGCAACAATCTACACTGGCATCAAAAAAATGAACAAAGTGAAAATATTTCCATCAAACCCATCAAAAGTGTTAAAGAAGCAATCAAATTTTTTTAATCTCTGTGACCTTGCAGGTCATAAGTTAATCTACACTCGCAAAATGCTTGAATGTCAGGCTGCATTAACCGGAAGTTAAAAATTGTGACATATCTTTTTAACTTGACACCAGGAAGACTTAATTGAAGTTTACCATAAAACTAAACAGAAAATTGTCAGCTATTAAAGACAAAATATCTTTAGCAAATGCCTTAATTGCTTTCTATATTTATATTGAAGATTTTTTATCTTCAAAAAAAAAACAACAAAACATCCCTTGATCAATGTTAAGCATTGAAAATGTACCAAAACAAGAAGAGGATGTATTTAAAATATTCTTTATGAAGTAGTATCAATACAAAAAGTTGTATCTACAGACCTTCTTCTTTTTGGAGGTCTTTGTGTCTTCTTCTGTGTTCAGTCTCCTCTTCTTGGCTTTACCAGAGTTGGAGTCTTTGGTTTTCTGTTGAACATATCCAATAAATAATGGGTGGTGAGAAGAAATATTTCTACCTCATTCACTAAAAAAATATAATTGCATTTATCTGTTCATGTGAACATGCAACAAAGTGATGCAGAAGTTCTTTTCAATTTGCTTCCGTTTATTTTACATTAAGAATATCACCTATGGAAATGTTAAAAGCCCAATTTTATATTAAGCTTAAAAAAAAAAAAAAAAAAGGAAAAATAAAAATATAATTGCATTTATCTGTTCATGTGAACATGCAAAAAAGTGATGCAGAAGTTCTTTTAAAATTGCCTTCGTTTATTTTAAATTAAAAAAATCACCTATGGAAATGTTAAAAACCCAATTTTATATTAAACTTAAAAAAAAAAAAAAAAAGGTAAAATGTTGGACTTGCAATGAAAATAAACATACTTAATGGAATATCCCTCTGGGTTCACCTAAAATAACAAACACTCAAGTCAAGAGAACCTTACTATTTACTTACCTGGTTAGATTTCCTGTTGTCCTTTTCAACAGCTGGATTGCTGGGAGATTTCCTGGCAACTTTGCTGCTGTTGGATAAGGCTACTGTTGGAGTTGCTATTGTGTTGGCTATGTTCGTGGGAGTACTTTCCACGTCTGGGCTGCTGGCACTATTTATTTCTTTCTTCTTTCCGTTTGTTGATGACTGTATAGCATAGGGAAATAGTTAATTAAATTATATCCCAGAAGGCTGGTAATTTATTTAAAGTTGAATATCTAGTTTAAAGCCAAATTTGTGGTCAATTCTCAAAGTTCTAATGAACACCTGCCACCCCCCCCCCAAATTGGCCACTCAAACACAAAGAACAATCCCAAAGTTTATAATAAAAAAAAGTATAAAAAATAGCCAAATTTGTGGTCAATTCTCAAAGTTCTAACAAACACCTGCCCCCCCCCCCAAATTGGCCACTCAAACACATAGAACAATCCCAAAGTTTATAATAAAAAAAAGTCTTAAAAAGTCGAGAAATATTATTTTGCTTTAAATTGTAATAGCTAAATAGTGAACCCATAATTTCAACAGTATTAAGTACTTAATACAATGTTATAATGTACAAAAACTTTTAGCTTATAAATTTCACAAAAATGTAAAGAAACCGGTTCTTGAATTAAAAATTAAAGTTCTATTTTTTAAATATTTTCTATGGCCTGCATCAAATTCATTTCTTCACCTGTGTAAACAACTTTAATATTATAAAACTGGTTTCATACAACAAAGATGAGAAATAAGTAGTATGCCATCATGAAGAGAAACAGTGGATACATTAGGCGGATATTATGTAAATGGACTATTGATTTTACTTCAAAGTTAATTGTATATGAGACAATAGCTGTCTCCTTTACACTAGATGGTAACTTAATACCTTTAAACTAATAAAGCATGAGTAAGCAAAGAAAGACAGTGCTTTCTATATCAACTGCTATATGCTGAACAACTATTTTGTAACCAATGATTACTCTTTATTACCACTCTTTTTTAGTTCCTGGCCGTTCAAACTTAAAACAAAAACTTAAAACATACTGTATTATTACTGCGACGTGTGCGCATATTGTGCTTGGAGGGTGTGCTTTCCTCGTCCTCTGGGACGGGCTTGAACAGGTATTGGTCTGGGCTTGTGCTGGGGGGTGGAGAATCTACCCCCGATTCCTCCCCATACTTCTTGTATGAAAGGCGGCATTTTGTGCACAGGACGCCGCCGTCCTTAGCATTGTGCCAGTCTTTGGAACCTGTTAAGACATAGATGGATTTCTTCAGTTACAAAATTCTTTGTATAACACTACTGCTGAAAGGAAAAATAATCAGAGCTTGAATATAAAAAAACTTTTTGAAACTTAATCTAAGTTTTAAAAAAAATGCCATGAGTCATCACAATTATATGAAATTCTCGAAAATATGACCTTGTCACAGCTATAAGAAATTAATCAGTAAACATAAAATTAAACTATGTTTAATGAAAAGAATATTTTTTTTATTAGCTAGTCTAAAGCTTTATTAATATTAATTATCAGATAGGATGTAGTAAGGTCATGACATGGGCCTCACACTAACAGTATCCCCACCAAAAACCTCAATTCTAAATATTTAGGCAGCTTTACAAGCAAAGTGATAAGATCAAATTCATGTATCTTTATCAATGACAAAATATGTCACCAATACATGACAAGATTATTTTCAGAAAATTCTTATAAAATATCTAATCCACCAAAATCGGGCACATTGTTCTTAAACTGACCCACTGGTCCAATCATAGAGTAAGCAATTAACATCCATGTCTTGCCACAGAGAGAAACACTCTAAAAGGCCAATACTATGCTCTTTCAGGGGGAAATAGCAGGAAGCTTTCCATCTCACCCCCAAAAAATCAATATCAGAATCTTAGAATAATGGAGACCTGTAAAAAAGCTTCTGTCTCTCATCAATATGCATTTTATGTTTTCCCCATTTTTTTTGGACAACAGATACTCTTCCTTAAATTATCTCTTTATCCATCACTGGTTCATTTAACTTCTTAGGTAGAATAGGTGGATTGGGGGTGGGGTTGAGAGGGAGTTACTCAATGATAATTCCTGCCTTCTTTTACTGCTGCATTTAATTTAAAAAAAAAAAAAAAAAAAAAAGCAACACAATCTTGAAAGGAATATTTCTCCCTTTACCTGACATAAAAATCATTGTCAATGATTAGGAAAGGAAAACCCTTAAGATTTCTAGCTGCATTACAATATTAATTATTTCAAACTCTAAATTTATTTAAGAATAGCTTAAACTTGGTTAAATCTTTATTTGCAAGTTCATCTATTGTAATATTTAATTTAGCTAATTATAAGACATATGTAAAATCATATTTATTATAATTGTCTAAATAAGTTTGCATTTGATAAATCCTGCAATATTGTGGATGCTAAAACATGTATTTAAAAAATTGTGCCCATCTTCACATGGATAGAAGTTTATAAATTTTTGTTGAAAACTAAATCAAATTCTTAATTCAACTGAGCCGAAGTCGATCATATTGTGTTCAGCACATAAGTTCAAGTCATACACTGGTTTAAATCATTAGAAACGAGCCCCAACTTTTAATTCCCCAAGCAAATGTGAAAAATACCGAAGGAAGTTGTGTGGCCATTTGCTGGTGGTCCTAAGTATCTCCTTTGACTATTTTAAGTAAAATAAAAACTTCCTGCATACAACTTTTGAGACTGCTCCTTTTAAACAAATTGCTCAAAATAATACTTTATGAAAAACTGCTCTTATTAATACTTTATGACATTTTTCAGTTAAAGAGCTCTATTTGTCCACAGATATGATAAATTAATCCATACACTTTTTTAAAAGGCAAAACTTACTTGTAGTGAAGCAGCGCTGGCATCGACTAGCTACATCCCTGCTACCATCACTTTCTTCAGATTCTTCACCAGCCGACTCACTACCTGTACTCACTGTGGAAAAAAAGTGATAACCTCCAATTCAGTGAGTTTGTAAATTACATAAATAGAATGTGCATTGTATGGAAATTAACTAGCAGTAATGTTACAGACACAGTTGGTCCCATTTAGTTCTTGACATAAATGACCATAAGAAGAGGCGTAGCGAGGGTGTTTGGCGCCCGGGGATAAGATTCGCGCCCAGGGACAAGATCCATTTTAAAGTGCCCCCTTTTATTTTTTCAACTCTCAAACCCATTATTTTTATCAATAAAATAATATCAAAGCACATTTTGGCGCCCCTAGCTAGCTGGCACCCGGGGACATCTGTCCCCACCCTCCCAAATATGTTTTGGTCTAAGTCTATAAGTTCAAACTTCAGCATGTCTGTCCAAGCTCATGGTATACGCCACAACATGCTAAGTTTATTAGACTACAAAGTTTATATGATTGAAAGAAATGAAGTAAGTTATGACGCTTTAGTTGAAGATATATCTGAAACAGACTATAAAATCACTACCGTTAAATTGGTAGATAATAATATGGGCTATGGTGTGACCATGTTGATGGCCAGTGAGCTTAATGACTATATAACTCTCTGCTTCCTCCAGTCTGCTTCCTCCAGTACTCAGCTAAGTGTGTCTCCGGCTACGTGTGTCGGGCATGTGTTTTACCAATTTTTACAGCCCCAATGACCATATGAGTTGATTTTTTTAGAATGATTTATTAGTTAAAAAGGCAGCTTTATAGATAATGAAATCATCCCTATTCAAAATGAAAGGAAGAAGAAAATAACTTAACTGACTTCAAGATGACAATTGATCATACTACAACATGAACAACTACCAAACTTAATCTACTTGTGAATACCACTACAAAGAACTTGAACATAACAGATAGCCTCTAATCTCTAACATAGCTCCCACTTGTCTCTCACTAAATGAAAACCATGTCAACATAGTTTAAGAGCACTTACTGGGGTGGGTTTGGAGGGGGGGGGGTGTTACTAGATTTAAGCTGAGAAAGAATCTTGTATCATTATGGGTATAATTTAGAGATATTAAATTTCATTGGAAAGATTGCAGTAAAAACAAGCACTTATTTTCTCAGGCAACAGGGCATCCATGGCCTATCAAGGATTTCACTCAATGTTTGACAGTGACAGTGAAACCAAACACCTTGCAACTTGTCAACAAAAGCCTGAGATCAACCAGATGGACCAAAATGCTAATACATACAAGCACAACTGCATAAATCTCCTCTTTCATTGCAAACTTTTAAGTGGATCTATATCAGTCAAACAAAAGGTGTTTGTTTCACCCATGTGCTATATTTGATAACCAGCCACTTAAAATAGTATACACAACAGTTTAACAATTAATCAATTTGTTAAATTGAATTTAGAGTGAAGAAAGAGTCATTGAATAGAAATTAAAAAATAGGACACATCTATACTTTACTATAAACTTTGGGAGTATTAATTAATTGATAGGAACAGCCTACTTTCAGCTCTAATGATGATTGAAATAATGGATGGAGAAAAGTAAGTAAATTCTGAGTAAACTGATCATAGCTTAAAAATATAATAAATTCAAAAGATTGCTATTCTGTGTGATAGAAGCCTATTTTATGGAATGGGCCAGGGGAGCACATCAACGGCATAAACATCTTACAGCTTAAGTGCATTAAATGAAACACATCTGCCTAAAGAAGTTGATCACAATAAATGCTTAACAGGCTAACTGTCCCAGTGAGGAAACATTTGCAAGGTTTGTTACACGCACATAGCTTGTACCAGGTAAACTGTGTTGAAATTATCAAGACAGGTGAGCGAAAATGAGAAACTGGATTTAATAGCTATCTGAAATTAAGCCTTTTTACAGTTAAAAAACAACAACAGGAAAGCAAATGATAATCAGAATTCCATCCTTTGCTGGGTTGCTTAGCTTGTCTTCTTCCTACTGGCAAACATAGCCAAATCATATATATGATGTAAATAAATATAAAAAGGAAAGATAGCACACATTTCCAAATAGAAATAAAAATTATTTTTTTTTTACAAAGCCAGAAAAGTTTTATTTCCTGCTTTCATAAATGTTTTGAATAACTTATAGAAAAAAAAGTGTATATATTTAGCTCTTTAAATTATTGTAAAACAGTTATTTATTTTGTGTAAGTGGTTGTCCATGAAAGTTGCACTTGAGCCAATAGAAAATATAAACGTTATCATATGCTGCCATAAAAATTATTGATTTAACGTCATTGATAACATTAAAATCATCATAATATGAATGTGGTTCTCACATGTTCCCAATATTTTCTCTCTAAAATGCTACAAAAAAAAAAAAAAGTTGCACCACAATGTTTCTGTTTGGTTATTTCACTTTGAAATGCACTGTCTTTCTTTGTACCACCTTGAAGAATGCAATATTTGATTTTAAATTCTTAATCTACATTTTATAGTATAATTATACTGAATACATGAACATAAGATTCTCACTAAACATTCTACTAGTAATTGATAACTTCTTGTCAAATGCAGGCTTATGGGCCATCCATAAAGTAAGTATGCACTGAGGGGGAGGGGGTGTCCAGTTTGAAGATTGAGGACGTGTGTGCGTATGGCCCGTACATTTATTTAAAAATTCTACAATAATCATTCGAAAATTCTAGCATATTTTTATATTTCGAATGCTGTAAATATTTCACGCATTGTTGTAAAGGAATTATCGGCATAATGTTGCCATGTATTTCCAAAAATGAACTCGCTAGAAATCACCAGCAGTAGAGGTATTACGGTAATATTTAGTCCACCGTATGTTCAACGTGCATGTGACGTATATTGTGTAGGGCTAAGCCAGTGGTTCCTAAAATGTTTCGATCCCCGGCGCCTATAACAAATTTAGGTTTTCACAAGGCTCTCTGTGTTAAATTCAGAGTACACTTGGAAATAGCGAATACTATATGTAGGTCACTAAGCGTCATCTAGTAACTGCAAACAGTAGTTACTCTAGTGGGTTACGGTTGGCACCACGACAGATAGATGTCACATTGGATTAAACGTGGAAATACAATTATGAAAAATGTGTAATAATTCGTAACGCCCTGTGAGAAGCCGTAGCAAACCATTTTATTATAGCAAAATACCCCCCTCCCCGACGATTGTTTTAACACCCCCTGGTCTTTGTGAAGTATATAGGATTTTACAGTTTAATTCAGTATTAAGGTACTATCTAAAGACGGCCCTGTCCTTGGGAAACGGGCACCCAGGGCGATGCGGCGTATATTCTTGGAACTAATGACTCACGGAACAGCCATCGGTGAAAACACGTGACACATTTTATTTACTGTTGTAACGTCGCAATTTTATAAAATTATTGGATTTTGCTGGTTCTTTTTTTCCCGGAGGTGCGGGGGGTGGGGGGGGGTGTTAGCTTATAAAAAAACGCAAAGGGTCTTCAAAAAGTATGCTGGGTTGAAAACTGCTCTTTTTTTTTTTTTTTTTTTTTTGCTTACGTACTATATGGCTGACCCGTATCACAACCCTTCAATCCAATGGAACACTGAAAATATTTTATGTCATCATGTGCACTGGTAGAAATTTAAAATCCAGACATAAAATTAATTTCATTCTTTGTGAATTAATTGCTCAGAGATTCTTGTCTGATAAAATAAAACAACACAGATGGGATATGATTATATGTTGCAGAACAATTAAACGCGTGTCCCCTGGACAAAATTACTTCAGCTGTACTGGTTATGTTGTTTTTAAAAAAAAAAAAATTAAAGCTGATCCCACTCTTTTAAGTGTGAGAGCACATGACAGAGTCTACAATAAACTATTTACCAGTATATGGTATAGAAAGATCTCAATAAAAGTAAATCATAAGAAAATAGAGGTTTAAAGAGGCATCACAGGTAACATCCTCTTTTTTTTTTTTATTATCGTTTAGCATCCTCGGGGTTTTATTACTTGTTAGTGGCCAGTAGCCAAACACAGGTTATAATACATATTCTTGATTGGAAATTTGTTTTTTAGGTTACGTTACTTTATTTGTAGTGATTTTTATGGAGCCCGTTCAGTTGATATTTTCTGGATGAAATATTTGGCATCTCAATTATATTGCTTAATAAAAAAAATCCATTAGTTGTGCATTTTTCGAGAGGCTCTATCCTGTTTTGACACAAGCACCCCCCCTCCCCTTAAATGGCCCATTAAAGCGACCAACATCTATAGTGGCATACATTCGTCTTTGCTTTATTCATTCTCTCACCCGGAATTTCACGGAGGACGGGGTGGGTGAGGTGGTTTGAGCCAGCCAGCTGTGAAGGCGCGCACAACTGAATCAAAGTCAGACAGAGCTGCTGTGTTCACCCCAATTCGCCGCGGTACAAGTGGGCAATAGGCATCATGCAATATCCCCCCCCCCCACCAACCTGTGGGGTGGGTGAGGTGGTTTGAGCCAGCCAGCTGTGAAGGCACGCACAACTGAATCAAAGTCAGACAGAGCTGCTGTGTTCACCCCAATTCGCCGCGGTACAAGTGGGCAATAGGCATCATGCAATACCCCCCCCCCCAACAACCTGGCACAATAGCTACCTCAGCCTCTGCTATAAATGTTTAGTCAGGGGAACAGCTGCACACCTTGAATAACAAAGACAGTTTGGAAAGAACCTGCGGCAAATAAGACGATCATTTAATTTCTATTTTGCCTGCATGGCATGGCGACAGCAGCTTATTTCAAATACATTATGATCATATTTTTACGGCAAATAGGGGATTGAGATTATTCCATACTGAAAGACCAAGTGTCTAGTAAGAACGAACACAGTTCCCAGCTTCAACATCGTAATAGGGATTTTTATAAATAATAATAAAGACATGGCGGAATAATAATAATAATAGTGCCACTAATCCTTAAAACATTAGTAAGAACGAGTTATTAGAACCGTATTGAGGGAGATATGATGAAGTCTCCAAGCAGATAAGAGGGCTGTTTAGAGTGGTGGATAACTCCCCTCAAGTGGATTATTCCTAGGCGTCCAGCAGTGGTCCGTCCGTAGTCCCCGAGTTAAGAACAATGTTGTGCTCCAACTAAACAAAATCGATCGGTCATTTGTTAAGGCCGAGAAGGGGGCCCATTCAGTCACCACAAGGGGCATCGGGTAAACAACGGTTAGCACCGCAGCTACACGAAATATCGAGAACGTGGCTGGAAGGATGGAGAAGGCAACAACGCGTAAACGTGATAAAAAGAAATGAGTGTGTGACAGATTCAATGTATATGGCTTATTCACGAGTCAACGCATTTATCACTAGACAACAATATTCAATACTAAATATAGCCCGTCAAACATTGGCGACAGCTATAAGGGAACTTCTCATCTGGCCCATCTACTAAAGTTAATTGACAAAACGTGAACTAAGCTATCAAACATGTAGAGTTATTTGTAATACAATTTCAAAACCAAAATACGCTGAATAGGAAGCAGCCATAAATGGAAGCAGTAGCAGTCCACGAGTCACACCAGAAGCGTAATATATATTCGAGATGACCAAAGAAAGAACGTTCAATTTATGCACACACAAAAAGCCAATTATACCATTTTGTGGTTAAAATATCCATTGTGAAATGGTTTAATGAAAAACTGATGGTTAACATTTACGGCGAGTCTAAAATCATAAACAAATCGGCTTTTAAACATGGAGGTCTCTCTGTTTGTACACTCCCCCTCATCCCCCAAATAATATATAAAAATAAATAAATAAATATATGTTTATAAACAATGTGGTTGGTTACTATGACGCATTTCCAGCCAATGCCTCAAAATAAAAAGTTTATGGCATAAAAATCCTTGAAAATTTTGACTAATTTAACTAACATATCAAATGTTTAACTTCTAAAAATTGCATTAAAACAAAAGGGTGTGACTTGATATTACTTTATCGTAAATTTTAATAAATATGGAGAACAAGAATTCTGACAATTTCTTACATCTACTACTACTACTACTACTACTACTACTACTACTACTACTACTACTAGGGCTGTGGAGTCAAGGGGTGGGACATTTTAGGGAAACATCCTAAAATTAATCCCTCAAAACAGATAGGACAAAAACTATTTTAAATTATTAGCAAGCAATAACAAATTTCAAGCGTTAACTGCCCCCAACAGTTCCTCAGTATGCCGCTCATATAAGCGATGACCATTTTCTGTTAACATAACATTAATGTATCAAAGTGTTGTCTGCATTTATTTTAACTTACTGCATTTTGTTTACATAGGAGAAGTTAACTTCCAAATGCCCGAAGAGGCTGGGACCACAAAGCATTTTTTGGTATGTTATTTTCAACAAATTTAAAAAAAAAAAAATGCATGTATAAATTTGAGACCCCTCTGATTAAGGCATGGTCTGGTTGACACCCCCCACACCTCAAAAAGCTTTTTCACCAGCCCTACAAAACAGTTGCAGGAACACTGATCATAAATGTTTTTCTTTCACAACATGTATATATTCCAGAAAGTAGGTTAGGGTAAAAGGTAAGCTTTTTGGTGAAGATGAAATTAGCAAGAGTATAGTATTAACAAATGACTGACCTTCGTTATCAGGCTGGTTATTTCTTGGACTTTGTCTTTTCAGCTGCCTTCGATGCCTGCTTCTGTAGGTTGGTCTTGAATTGTTGGCTGCGGGAGACTTTTTCCAGAAGTAATAGAACTCAACTAGCTCACTCTGAAATAAATTTTTTTTTAATATTTAAAATTAAACTGTATTGACTTTTTGAAAGGTTCTTATAAATATTCATCCCTCGTGAAATCTTAGATTATGAGGCTCAAAGTAATATGAATTTAATATTCCATAGAAACGAGTGAAAACGGTTACAAACAAATATTCATAATTACTACTTGAAGCTATATATAAATAATATTTTGCTTTCACACTGCAACTCTAAAATGGTGTTAGTGAATGTTGATAATTTGTTTGACTGTGTCATACCATGCAAAGAAATTGACAATTATTGTTTAATGAATATTTGTGTGTGCAGAAAATTATAAACGCAAACTTGAACAAAAGAAGCCAACTTTTGCTAACCAACCAATGAAGTTAATAACAGCACAACTACTGGATATGTATTTAGGTGTCAAAAAGATTTTTTTAATAAATAGTTAATAATAATAATATAGACATATCACTTTGCTCATATTCTAATGCAAAGAACTTCAAAGAAGACATTATTCAATAAGCTACAAAAAATCCATACTTCAACATAAAATTCAGAGTATGTATAAAAAAATCACAAGGGACAACAGGCAAGAGAAATAAAATAAGTTCTTGCTTTACTCATTTATTAGTTATACTCATAGATGTGACCAGATTATTAAATATTTATAGGAAATTATCTTTTGTGCAGTGTGTGTGGCTATACAAAATTGTGACCTGCAATGTAGGTATCTGTTCTGGGGAAAATAAGGAATTTTTATGATAAGACATGCGCATACAGTTGTCACTCGCCTTTTTGCGCTTCAATTTTCTTGGTTTCACTCTATTGTATTTTTTTTTCAAATGTAGCATGTATTCATTAAAAAGTTGATCAAGATAGTGAAAATGATACAGAGCGCGCTCGGCTGTCTGAGTCAATTATACACCTAAGTATTACTATTAAAATTACTGTACATATGGATTGTAGGCCTATGTATTTGAGCATCCCCAAAACGTCTAATGATGTTAAAAACATGTTTAGAAGGTTGTGAAATGGTTTTCTATTCTCTATGAACATATTGGAGTTATAAATAAAGAGTCCTACTTCGTGAAAATTCACTTATTGGGGTAGAGTCTGGAACTGATTGACCGCGATATATGAAGGACCACTGGATATGTATTTTTTTGTTAGATGTTAAACTTTCACAAAATTTATGATACATTTTTTTGAGATTTCAGGTAACAAAAGAACAAGCAGTTTGTTAGCGTCAGAAAATGGGTTAGTCTTTTTTCATGTAGCATTCCTTTTATCAGAATGGATCTATCCTTGCAATTATCAGTTTAGCACTGTAGAACCTCTACTCAAAAGGGATATGTAAAGCCTTAGCAAAAGTTTTGTCATGCTACAACTTTGTTAGCCCCTGGGAGCTAAAAAAAAACTCTGCTTTAACTCCCATACATCCAGACTCAAGCACTGACAATAGTGGCAAGCCTGTGTGTGAAAGCTCTATGGTGACAGATAAGCTCCTCAACCTTTGAATGTCTCAGTGTTGTGGGTTACCTGTCAATCATGGTTCCTAACTGGTGTCTAGCTACAGGTAGACCCAGGTAGGAATGCTCATTGACATATTTATTCCCCTGTACAGGGGTGGGATCAGGAAGTAATGATGGGGGTTTCTGGTATGAAGAGTTTGTGAGGGGCCCAGTTTAGATAAACACAACTGGAGATGTTGCTGAACATACTTTATGGACTACCTTTGAAAATATAAGGGTCAATAAGTGAAAATGGTTATTTCAATCACCTGGTACCTATTATGTCAATATATACTATTCTTTATGTTTTGGTTCCAACTTGAGTTTAGACAAGTATGGGTCTTCAAGTTGGGGAGGGGGGTGTATTCACGTTATTGTTAAAAATAAAATCAAACACTACTAATTTTCGTACTAAGATATCCATTTTTTTTTTTAAAAATCCAATAGTTAAAGACTAGTTAATCCACCTGATCATGGACTTTGAAGAGATCCTTGAACCTACTGAAATTTTCTAATGGTACAGTATGCAAGAAAATTTAGATCTTCCATTGTACTCATTCTTAATGAAGGGAGAATCATATGCTATGGACCAGACAATATTCCAAAGACATTTTATGCATGGTTTCTTGGGTTGTTTTTTAAAAAGAAGAAAAAAATGCTATCAAAACTGTAATGTTTTGTTTCAATGGTAGATAGTTCAAAATTTTCCTAAAATCAATTATGTTGAATGTTGGAGAGGTGTGGATTAATTTTTCATGTCAGTAATAAACAAAGCTATTTTATAATTTCCGTTATTAAATAAAGCATAATATATATTTAAAAAAAATCTATACATATAAAAATGAATGTCAGTATGTATGTCCTTTATGTACTCCTACACCATTCATGCGATTGCAATAAAACTTTGAAGAGTTGTCCACAAGCCAGCGCATTTTTCTAGGACATTATAACCCTTTCAAAATATTCAGTTTTGGGCCAAATTTGATTTTTTTCTAATATGAGCTTTGTAAAAAATAATATCCGTATGCACTCCTATACAATTTATCCGAATGTGATAAAACATTGGTGAGATGTTGTGATCCCGCCCGCAAAGGTTTCTGAACTATTACAACCATTTTAAAATATACTGTTTTAAGCAAGGGGCCCTTTGTTCATTTTTTCTTACGTGAGCTAAATAAATATAATCTAAAATCACATGCACCCTTATACCATTCATGCGATTGCGATAAAACTTTGGCGAGTTGTTGTGCGCACGCCCGCACAGGTTTCTGAATTAGTACAACCATTTTAAAATATTCCGTTTTGAGCCAGGGGCCTTAAATTTGTTTTTTCTATTATGAGCTATATAAATATAAAATGTATGCGCTCCTATACTATTCATCCAATTGCGATAAAACTTTTATGAGTTGTTGTGATCACACCCGAAAAATGTTTCTGAATTATTATAACCATTTTAAAATATTCCATTTTGAGCCAGGGGCCCCAAATTCGTTTTTCTCTAATATGAGCTAATTAAATATAATTTTAAACAGAGCTACTTCATGGTTGGATAGAATTTTAATCAAATACAAATAGCAACATTAAATTTTGTATGTTTAAGTAGGTTTCTGAAGTAGTACAATCATTCTATAATATTCCATTTGTGGCCGGGGCCCTATATTCATATTCCCTCTTATATTAGGTATATTAATATCATTTTCGTAAGCGTACCTATATCATTGTTCCGATTGCGACAAAAATTTGGTTAATTGATATGCGCTCACTCACAAAGGTTCCTAAATTAGCAAAACCATTTTAAAACATTCGGTTTTCGGGCAGCGCCCCTTACTTATTTTTTTCTTATATGAGCTATAGAAATATAATTTCAAAAAGAACAATGCATTGGTGGATGTTATTTTAATCAAAAGCAAATAGCGACATTTCAATCTGTGTGTGACGTAATAAGTAGGTTTATGAATTGTTATAACCATTTCATAATATTTCCTCTGGGGTTGGGAGCCCCCAAATTTTTTTTTTTTATTATGTGCCCTAAAATTATAATTCCAAACAGTGCTAACGCTTGAGTGGATGGAATTTAATCAAATACAAGATATTTCCGTTTGTGTGTGTCATAATTAAGTAGATTTCTGAATTTGTACAACCATTTTGCAATATTCAGTTTTTGGCCGGGGGGGCCCTGAATTAGTTTTTATCTGTTATGATCTATTTAAATATAATTTCCGTATGTGTTCCTAAACCATTCATCTGATTGTGAAAAAACTTAAGTCAGTTTCGTGCACCCCGAAAAAGGTTTCAGAATAAGTAAAACCATTTTATGATATTCTGTTTGGGGCTGGGGGCCCTTAATTCGTTTTTTACTTATAATGACCTATGTAAATATCATTTCAAACAGAGCTATTGTATGGGTGTATAAAATTGATTCAAATACAATTAGTGACATTTCAGTTTGTATGTGACATAAGTAGGTTTCTGAATTAGTACAGTACCTCCATTTTACAATATTCCGTTTGGGGCCAGGGGCCCTAAATTTGTTTATAAGTACTAACTGAGCTATTGCATGGGTGGATCAATCGCTACACACTACAAGTGTGTGGACTAAATTTTGAACATCCATGATTCTCACATGGACATCTGTCTGTGGCCTGCTAACACTGCGAAAAACCTAATTTATTCGAGTACCCACCCTACAGTTTAAAAAAATGTTGTGTATAAAAGTACTTCAAAAAACATAATTAAAACACAAACACTATTTCTTTGAGTGGCACTGCAACTCATGCCAGGTACTCGCTAGTACATAATAAGAAGAATCAAAGAAAATGTCTTATATTTTTAAATTTATCCACATTATTTTTTAGTCATTGTTTCTAATTTTGTTTTTTATAAATGGAATTCAATTTAGGTGTAATAACTTAATAATCTTAAAAACACCAAAATCAAGTGGCAAGGTTGTTGTCTTTCAAAACCAAAAAAAAAACAATTTCTTTTAATTTTTATAAAATTGTTTAAAGGTGGATGTTAGTAACATTTTTTCTGCCTCAAAAATGTTAAAATAAATTTTTAATTTGATTTTTCTTTAAATCTTGCAAACAACCTTAAGAATTACAATTAAGGTACTGTAAAAATTTGAATTGTAAGCATAAAATCTGCAAACGTGTGATCCATAGCACCTACACATTAAAGCAATTTTACAAAAAGTTCAAATAAATAATGGAACTCAGATGTCTTTTTCCGAAATGCAAAAGTTTTCATATAACAATTATTGATAAAAACAAATTAATCAAAGAAAAAATATTATGTAATTTAATAAGTTTTTTTTTTAGATTTTTAAAATTAATATAATTTAATCCTGCTTGATGTGAGGGATGGGAAAGAAGGAGGATTTTGTGTAGGATGACTTTCACTGTCACTAACTGCATCACTGCCTTGGGTGTCCGAAAGCTATTTTTTTTTTGGTTAAACATAGAACGTCTGTCTGTGTGGCTTTCTTCTTTTGGAAAAAATAAATATCCTGATGCTCCTTTGGATGAATTATATATTTATTTTGATTTTTTTTTTATAATCATCACTGATTCTTGATTATGAGATGAACTTGTACTTTAAACTTAAACAACATTTTCTTTTTTTGGAAAAAATAAATATCCTGATGCTCGTTTGGATGAATTATATATTTATTTTGATTTTTTTTTTATAATCATCACTGATTCTTGATTATGAGATGAACTTGTACTTTAAACTTAAACAACAAAAAAAAAAAAAACCCAACATTTATACTTATTATTCATTTTTCATTTGTAACTGCTCTGGTTACAATTCAATTCATGACTAACATGTCCAAAAACCAGAACTGTACTGGTAAAATTTAGTACTGATGGCTTTTGTAGAGTTAAGTTATGGTCACTCAAAAAAATACTACTAAGAAAGACAAAATAAGAAATTTACTTGTTTTAATCAAATAGTATAAGACTTGAAACCAACAAGTACTAGTAGCAGTCATCAGTGGAAATCACAAATTAACAATTCAGTAGATTTAACTGAAGAACTACTGACAAATGATTATAAAATCCCAATCAAGAAATTACACTTAATTTTGGATTTATTAAGACTTTAACTTTAAGACAGACTAAGACTACAGTCTATAACCGTCTACACAGTCTATCTAGTGAATATAGTGTAATAATGTAGGATACATGTATAAGTAGTATATTTTTGTTGTTTAATTTGCATTAAAAAGGCCTAGATTTAACTTCATTAAAAAGGCAAACTAAATTAAATAGCATTTTTTTTAAAAATTGAAAATTTTTTAGAGTAATTGGTAAGTTTTGGCTTTTCAAAAGTAAGATTTAACCGATTAAAAAGTCATATCGGTATAGCAATTTAATTGATGTAAAAAATATCACAACAGTAACACAGATATAAGTTAAAAATTTATTTAGTAGGTTTACATTATCCCAAGCTATCATGTACCTTTCTTTGCTACCACACCAAAAGTAAGCTGTCAGTGTGTGTAGCTCTATGCTTCACTACACAGCCAACAACGGCGACCTTCTTCGTTGTTATATCACTCCACACTTTCCGGCGACGGAATGATCGTCAAAATAATGTTTAAAACATTCTAAATTAACAATAAAATAATCCAAAATGTATAGAAAATCACAAACTGCACAACAATCGATGTTTTTAGTCCATTCTGGGTCTGTAAATTGTGTGATTCACCGCAATCGAATTGTAGGCAAGCACCTCAAACAACAACATAACATGGTCCGTGTTTCGCTATCGTCTGGCGGGCGAACAATTCAAGATGGCGGCGACCTGACATAGCAGCCGAACAACGATCTATAAAGCCCAGCGCACTGTGAGGCATGGGCTTGGAGTCTGTCGGTGTAGTATTGTGTCGGGGGCCCTGGCGGACCCGAAAAGGAGAATACTATAGGGCTTAACTCCATTGAAAACCCATTTCTCCTAGCGTTTATTTAGGAAAAAGGGAGGGGATAGCACAGACAGACAAGTTGCCGTCTTTCGTGTGTAAGGGTTGTAAGAGAAGAAGGTCTAGTATTAGTATTACATTCTCTTCAGCCGTATTCCTTCACGACCATAGGGACGCCACCAGGCAAACTTAGAGGCTTGTGACAAGCGTTGGGATAATGTTTGTATTACGCTGGTCCCATTTGTTTCCCCCTTACTTTTAGCACCCGTAACCGGAGACAGGATATTTATTTATTTTTTTAAAACAACCGGGGGCTTGAGAATACGCACATCTGAGAATAATGAGATCTGGCGCAATGTCTGTTTACCCGCCGACATAGATTCTGATGGGATATGAAATGGTAATGAAACAAAACCAAACCACTGCAGTTTATTTTACCAGCTCGTAACTTCCAATCACACCGTTTTATTGCCCATCCAACGCGTGCGAGACTTGCAGCGGCCTACGTCTTGAATCCCGAGTCAAGCTGCTCTTTTCTGCCCCACCGTGTGTGCCAACCTGCTTTGTTGTAACCGTACCAAGCTGTGATCGGGTAGGTGGTAGGAGAGGTCGCATAATAAAGAGAAAACTCCAACAGGACACACGGGTGAGGCTACAAGGAGCCTTAACATTGCGCGTGGATGTGTAAACTTCCAAGGCAGAAGACATGCTCCTTAACTAACACATCCATTCAGCAGTGGACATAGCCATTGAATCAAATGTAAAGCCATATTATATTATACGTATACCATATATTAAAAAAAAAACATGTATATAAGAAAACTATCTAGAAGCTATATTTAATTTATGAGACACTTTGTCACTTTGATTTTTTTAAAGGGTAAGACTCATCAAATAAAGGAACGACAGGCCAATACATACAACAGTGCGTCTTCTTTTTAACTGATGACATCAAATGACATCAATGTCAGTTATGGGAGAATCGTATTGTACACAAATTTGCTACAAATGACAGTACTGCACACAGGACAAGAATACATTATTTGTATAAGATATGTCATATTTTTATTTCAAAAATTATTTTCTTATTTAAAACATTGTCATTGTTTTAAAATCGTCTCTGCACACCGTTTGCAACAAAAAGAAATGCTCATGGTGCACACTGGAATGGCTCAACGTCGTCAGCCAATAGCAAACAAGTTGTTGGCTAATGTAACTATGACGTCGCTGCGGTCACCTGTAGCGACACGACTAGCAACTGGGGCAGCAATATTGTCAGCTTTGACGTCACTTCGGTCAGCTGTGTGTGACTACAGCATGACTGGATGGTACTGCGGTTCTAAAAATTGCCATTCGCCTCACATTAGATCAGTGGCTCTCAATCTTCCTCATGTGAGACCCTTAAATACAGTGCCTCGTGTTGTTGTGGCCCCCAACCATAAAATTATTTCCTTCGCTGCTTCATAAATATGTGTTTTCCGATGGTCTTAGGCGATCCCTGTGTAAGGGTCGTTCGACCCCTAGCTTGAGAACTGCTGGGCTAGTAACTAATGCGTGCACCTGGTAGGAACAGACATTGAAAAAAAAAAAAACCCGCTTATAATAGAATGCCGAAAGAGGTTTGTTAAATATGGCGGACCATTGATACATAGTCCACAATCAATTTTTAATAATACTACTTTAAAAAAAAAAACACCAATGTATTTTGAATCTTAATCTGATATCGGAAAACTTCAATAATGACCTTTAGTTCAAATGATGAAAATGACGTCAGCTTTATTTTTAGAGGTATAGCGCCGAGTTGTAGACTTTGTTGTCACGATGTTGCACCGACTAGGCTGTGGGATTATCACCAGTTTAATTTTGTTTGTTTGTTAAATTAACTGACAAAGCCAATTTGAACTTGTCCGATCACCGCTTCTCTACTTCTTACTAGAAAGTTCTACGGAGAGAGAGAGAAAAATCACTTGACCGTCTATCTAGAGTCTAGAGTATCGATTCTGTAAACGTTTCCCGCACCCCACCTCAGGCTATAAATAATGTAAGATAAGATTCTTTTATTGATCCAAACAAATGAAAATGTTTTTGATTGCATTGTACATTTTCAGCAAATAAATAAAACAATTTGAACACGAGACATCCACATTAAATTATTTCACTAATGAAAAAAAAACAGCCATTCAGTGAGTTCTCTTAGCCATATCAGGGACTTTTTAGTTATCATTATCATTAAGATTTGTGACTTCGAGTTCGAGGGGGGCATGCTGGAAAATTCGTACAGATTAGGGAACAAACGAATTTGTAATCTTTCAGTCCTCGCCCTGAGAGAGAGAATTCGTCCCGAAGGGGCCGATCTTATGTTCCTAGATTTCTTGATTAGTCTGTTTATTCGGTGTTTAATATCAGACGATTGTAATATTGAAATTAAGTAGGCCTCCAATTCTTGAACTGTAGAAAAGTTAAGGACTTTTTTTTATTTACGCCGAAATTGTACATTTTTTTTTTTTTTTTTGGAGGTAGAACAGTCTTTGGTTGAATTTCTTATTTTAGAATTTGACCGTGCTCATGCCATGTTAGCTTATTTTTATTTTTGAGTACTTGTATGAATATATGCCACTACTTTCTCTACCCTTTGATTTTTTATGTTGAGATCTGTAATCTTATGTTTCCCCCTCTGTGTTTTATATCAGACGATTGTAATATTTAAATTTAGTAGGCCTCCAATTTTTTAACTGTAGAAAAGTTAAGGACTTTTTTTTATTTACGCCGAAATTGTACATTTTTTTTTTTTTTTTGGAGGTAGAACAGTCTTTGGTTGAATTTCTTATTTTAGAATTTGACCGTGCTCATGCCATGTTAGCTTATTTTTATTATTGAGTACTTGTATGAATATATGCCACTACTTTCTCTACACTTTGATTTTTTATGTTGAGATCTGTAATCTGATGTTTCCCCCTCCTGAAATCAACAACCATTTCCTTTGCTTTTGAGACATTCAGCTGGAGAAAATTTTCATCGATAAGGCGTGTAACTAAGTCGCGGTATAGGCCTTCTCCCTCAGATATTAAGCCAAATACGGTGGTATCATCAGCAAATTTTAAGATTGGAACAGTGTCGCTTGAGCTCTGGATATAATTGGTATATATTGTATAGATTACAGGGGAGAGAACTGTGACCGGTAGAGCTACAAGACCTACACGATTTTCACTCTCTGCGTGTGTGCACTAATATTTTTTACCTTTCTATTGTTAAACGTATCCGCATGCTGTAAGTTAATATATTGAAATATTACATTAAGAAATGGCGTCAGCGGGCCGTCGAGTTTGCGCTCTTTATGTCCTCCCAAAAACACCCCTCCCCAACCCGGTATCAGGACGGCCCCCACCCGAGTCTGCTCGACCAGGTCTCCGCCGGGGGCCGTCCTAACCCAAAGACACCCGGTCGGTCCGACACTGTGTTTGCACACAGTGCACATGATCGACTTTCTCAGGAGTCAGGATGGAAAATTTTACGTCCTAATATCTTCCCCCAGCCATCCCGGGGAAGCGTTAGACGCCCTATAAGAGGGATTCTACAGTGGGTTTCCACAACGCAACTAATTCGCGATGTAGCTGGGACGAAACGGTTGCCTTGGAGCAGCTTCTCAGGGCTGCGTAGTTAATAAAAGTTTGTATTTCTATATATGTTTGATTTTGTACTTTGATATCAGAATTGTTAGCATGTTACTTGTAAATTAGCACTAGCTTGGGAGTATCGTTCTAACTTTAGTAAACTTAATCCAGTGTGGTGTTCCTTTTGTTATGCAATGTTTGCCAAACGAGCCACTTTAGAACAACATTAAACTTTTAAAAGTAATTGCGTACATAAATATATTAAAAAAAACTTGTTGACTCTGATGCGAGCGTTAAAAACCAAAGCCAATTAAACAAGCCGATTACGGAATCAACAAGAACGTTAGGGAGAGACTAAAAAATTATGGGCATCAGCAGGGCCGGAATAACAATGAATTGTTCTGTCAGATGGTTCGAGTTATCGTAAATAACAGACAGACACGGGGGAATCAATGGAATAGCACTCTTTGAAAAAAAAAAAATAGACAAGTTTCCCAAGATTGTTGCGTAATAAGGGCACTTTTGTCCCCACTGTTCAGCATTAACTGCCATTTACAAGGCGTGACTAAGACTATCTGGCCGTACAGCATTATTTGTCTGGGTTTATACTATGATCTTCAATAACAACACATTTCAAAATATACTATGATCTTCAATAACAACACATTTCAAACATGTTTTAAAAGATACCATTTGCATTATCGTATCTCCCTCCCCCCACCCGGAAAAAAGGGGGTGGGGTATTTCAAGACTGGTTTTGGAATGACACGAGTGAGCTCAGATATCTATTTTTAAAAAAAAATGAAATCTGAAACCAGCATACAGTCAAACCTAAGTTTCTTTAGCCCCCTCTCCTCCTTGAGGAGCACAGTCCACTACAGTCACCCTAAGTTTCTCTACCCCCCTCTCCTCCTTGAGGAGCACAGTCCACTACAGTCACCCTAAGTTTCTCTACCCCCCCCCCCTCCTCTCATCCTTGAGGACCACAAGCCAAGTGTTACGAGAAACAACACGGCGGCCATCTTGTGGAGGGCTGCTGAAAGATAATGACAGAAATTCCAACAGAATACAAGCCTTAATGCGACTGCTGGCCACGGTTTGTGTCCCCTGGGTAAGTTCTATTGATTTCATGTAGACAGGGGGGAAAACTCCACAAGTTTCTCACTTATTCCAGGCCCAGTTATTCCTTTTCAATTGTAAAGCTAATGGTAGATCTGACTGCGGATTGGTTTGTGTGGGGTTGGTGGGGGGTGTGTCTTTGACCACAGAAGACAAATTTGTATAGATTCTAGGCACGCTTAAAACAACTAGACTGAATAAATGGTAATGGTCAGCTAGGGTTCTCGAATGATAGCGGGTTTGTGTTCCACGGTGATTACATTCACGTGACATGGGTAGTATGCCAGGAATTCTTTTTGGTTCATTCAATCATGCAAATAAACTATGAATTCTTGGATGAATTCTTACAATAAAATGATCTATGGCGCCTTTTATCAAAGGAATAGTCCAAATATATCACATGAATTGTGCAGTGAAAATGAGTGACCTAAATATCATGAAATATGAATGATGCAATCAAAATGAATAATTCATACATGGCATCAGAAATGTCCAGTACATCGCTGCATGCTATTATTTTGTCAGAGGGATCATATTGAACAAAAAGACTCCCGTTTGAAATAGTCAAATATTTATACAGTACAAATTTGTTATCCGCAGCCGTATCACAGAATCGGAGTGACCAATGAGTGTCACAGAATCGGAGTGAACAATGAGTGTCACAGAATCGGAGTGACCAATGAGTGTCACGGTTCCGTATCACAGAATCGGAGTGACCAATGAGTGTCACAGAATCGGAGTGACCAATGAGTGTCACGGTTCCGTATCACAGAATCGGAGTGACCAATGAGTGTCACGGTTCCGTATCACAGAATCGGAGTGACCAATGAGTGTCACGGTTCCGTATCACAGAATCGGAGTGACCAATGAGTGTCACGGTTCCGTATCACAGAATCGGAGTGACCAAGGAGTGTCACGGTTCCGTATCATAGAATCGGAGTGACCAATGAGTGTCACGGTTCCGTATCACAGAATCGGAATGACCAATGAGTGTCACGGTTCCGTATCACAGAATCGGAGTGACCCATGAGTGTCACGTTTCCGCCAATGAGCTGCTTTTAGCCTTAAATTCTATTGTAATGACAGGTAGACATCGGCATTTCCATGAACCGCCCCTCAGACAATGACCGAAAGCGAGACTCGGCAGACGCAAGACTATCCATCCCCACAAACCCGTGAAAAGAGTCCCGTTAAGGGTGGGATGTGAAGCTCCGGTATCTCTACTTCGGACAACATTGCCACGGCCCGCTTGTTAACACTGGAGCCGGCCGGTCAAACACAGGGCCATACAAGGCCAGCTACTCAGCAGCACAGGGTACATAAAAAAAAAATAATAATAATAATCTCGTGAGACACTGTCTGAGCTAGGAAGCGGAGTAGATAGTCAGAAGGTTTTATCCAGAATCGGATGTGTACATACTACATACATTATCCGACAGGGGAGGAATAAAAGAGACGCCCTTAAAAGACGAATACTACAATACTTTTTGCTTTGCGTTGGTTTAATCAGAAAAACACATCTGCCGAAGGCGTGCACAGAACGGAAGTTGGAGCATTCTGGATAAAACCAAAACAGTGCACACAACGGAAGTTGGAGCATTCTGGATAAAACCAAAACAGTGCACAGAACGGAAGTTGGAGCATTCTGGATAAAACCAAAACAGTGCACACAACGGAAGTTGGACCATTCTGGATAAAACCAAAACAGTGCACACAACGGAAGTTGGACCATTCTGGATAAAACCAAAACAGTGCACAGAACGGAAGTTGGACCATTCTGGATAAAACCAAAACAGTGCACACAACGAAAGTTGGACCATTCTGGATAAAACCAAAACAGTGCACACAACGGAAGTTGGAGCATTCTGGATAAAACCAAAACAGTGCACACAACGGAAGTTGGAGCATTCTGGATAAAACCAAAACAGTGCACACAACGGAAGTTGGAGCATTCTGGATAAAACCAAAACAGTGCACACAACGAAAGTTGGACCATTCTGGATAAAACCAAAACAGTGCACACAACGGAAGTTGGAGCATTCTGGATAAAACCAAAACAGTGCACACAACGGAAGTTGGAGCATTCTGGATAAAACCAAAACAGTGCACACAACGGAAGTTGGAGCATTCTGGATAAAACCAAAACAGTGCACAGAACGGAAGTTGGACCATTCTGGATAAAACCAAAACAGTGCACACAACGGAAGTTGGACCATTCTGGATAAAACCAAAACAGTGCACACAACGGAAGTTGGACCATTCTGGATAAAACCAAAACAGTGCACACAACGAAAGTTGGAGCATTCTGGATAAAACCAAAACAGTGCACACAACGGAAGTTGGACCATTCTGGATAAAACCAAAACAGTGCACACAACGGAAGTTGGACCATTCTGGATAAAACCAAAAACAGTGCACACAACGGAAGTTGGACCATTCTGGATAAAACCAAAACAGTGCACAGAACGGAAGTTGGACCATTCTGGATAAAACCAAAACAGTGCACACAACGGAAGTTGTACCTTAAAGCAGCATTACTCCTAAAACTAACTAATATTTTTGGATTTCAAAGGTGGCACTTATTTGGGCTTGAGTTTAGGGTCATTCCATGAGCACCCCCGCCCCCACCCTTTCCCCCTTTTACAAATAAATAATCTTATTCTCAGCATCCGCCTCTGAATTAAACACTTCCTTTTTTACCCACAAACGTAAGATTACAACCACCCAGCCCGCTTTTCTACTATTTGGACAGAATGATTATGTTGAATGTTCACAAGAGAAAGACAAATTAGGCGACGGCTCAACAACGCCAGTACTGTATTATGATGCTATCCCGACTGACAGCGCGGCGAGGCAATAGGGCAGCACGAGGAGCACAACGTCAATAGCAGGCGCTCAATATTGAAACGTGGCAGACGCGGCGCTTATTTTGGTCCAATTAAGCCGCTCATTTACACGGCAGCAGGACGATTAATGTAAAGCTGTAAAGTGTTTCTCTAACATTTGAATGTGTCGTTCATATCCGCGGCGATATTCCCACTCACGGACACGATGTAACCAGGAAGTTACCACAGACACCAATAGAGCACCTCTACCAACACAATAGTAGTAGGAAGTTACCAAAGACACCAATACAGCCCCTCTACCAACACAGCAGTAGCAGGAAGTTACCAAAGACTGCAATAAAGCCTCTCTACCAACACAGCAGTAGCAGGAAGTTACCAAAGACTGCAATAAAGACCCTCTACCAACACAGCAGTAGCAGGAAGTTACCAAAGACACCAATAAAGCCCCTCTACCAACACAGCAGTAGCAGGAAGTTACCAAAGACATCAATAAAGCCCCTCTACCAACACAGCAGTAGCAGGAAGTTACCAAAGACACCAATAAAGCCCCTCTACCAACACAGCAGTAGCAGGAAGTTACCAAAGACATCAATAAAGCCCCTCTACCAACACAGCAGTAGCAGGAAGTTACCAAAGACACCAATAAAGCCCCTCTACCAACACAGCAGTAGCAGGAAGTTACCAAAGACATCAATAAAGCCCCTCTACCAACACAGCAGTAGCAGGAAGTTACTAAAGACATCAATAAAGCCCCTCTACCCATTACCAAACGTTAAAAAAACCATGATGGTAATCACAAATAATAATACTCTAGGTGTGTATACATGGCTGTGACGCCGTGTTCCATAGGCGAGCAAAGTAAAGTTCCCAAATGTTACCACTAATCGGAAATTTTATCATAAAGTGCTTTACTTGAATGCAATCAATAAGTACTAAATCCAATATGCAAGTGCAACAAAGCTTAAGCAAGTCGGAAAAATGACCAGTTTGAACTGACAAACATCTGTGAATCTAAGGCCCAATCGTGGTATCAAGTTAGGATTGTTGAATCTCAGACCCAATCGTGGTATCAAGTTAGGATTGTTGAATCTCAGGCCCAATCGTGGTATCAAGTTAGGATTGTTGAATCTCAGGCCCAATCGTGGTATCAAGTTAGGATTATTGAATCTCAGACCCAATCGTGGTATCAAGTTAGGATTATTGAATCTCAGACCCAATCGTGGTATCAAGTTAGGATTGTTGAATCTAACTTAGTGCTTGGTTCAATTTTTTAAATTATTGTTTTGTTTAAAGCTCAGCTGTTAGCGTTTAGGTGAAACTAATGCAACAAATGTTGCCTTGGTTAATACTAGTTGTTGATGTTTCATAATTCATCAGTTAATGATTAAGTGAGGGAAAAAAAGGTGGGGGAGAGGGTTGGACTGTTTCAAACGGACCATACTTGATTTATTACTTATGCTCACAATAACGTTGGATATGGACGAAATAATAATGAAATCCACGCTGAAATTCCTCCTACATTTGTTTGTACAAATCCAAATTACGTCAAAGCCGTTCTCTCCCCCCCCCCCTCCACACACACACACACACTTTAACTCCCCAAGATTGGATAATCAGAACTTGAAGTTAACGCCCCCCATAAAATTAACCTGGAACTGAGCACATAACACACAGATAGAAATGGGGGGGAGTAACACATGGGGGAAGTAACACATCATTTGCCTGTGAGCAGTCGAGCGTGTAGCCGCAGCAGCCGGGCGCTCATGGAGCGTGGCGCCTTACAATTATTTTCTGCTCAGTTTGCTGCAAGCCACCGTAAGAGCTTCCACCAGCGGGGATGAAAAGAATCATCGGCTTATACAGTGTTGTTCCGGGGTGTTCAACCCGTCTCAATGGCCGGTGTTCAAACCCGTCTACACGGTCGGTGTTAAATACGTCTGCAGGTTCGGTGTTACACACGCCTGCACGTTCAGTGTTCAACCCGTCTGCACGGTCGGTGTTTAACCCGTCTGCACGGTCAGTGTTCAAGCCGTCTGCACGGTCGGTGTTCAACCCGTCTGCTCGGTCGGTGTTCAACCCGTCTGCTCGGTCGGTGTTCAACCCGTATGCACGGTCGGTGTTCAACCCGTCTGCACGTTCAGTGTTCAACCCGTCTGCACGGTCGGTGTCCAACCAGCCGACCAACGTCATATGTATTCATCGTCTGACCAACATGACGAGGATGAGTCATTACAATTATTCGACAGCCAATAATAATTTTGAGATGGCACTTTGTTGTTTTTGTAACAACCCGCCAAACACCCGTAGTATTTTAATGGTTACTTCCCTTTGATCGTCTCAACTCATGTGATAACTCCAGCCCGTAGGTATTCGTTAAAGAGTGTGCCAGCTGTCCAAAATTGAACCATGTTTATTTTTGAGTGCGAGATCCACGTCGTCCCTTTTAAATTATACTAACAAATCTATTTATAGGCGGGCGATTCATTATCTTCTGATTAAAGCACTGACAGACATCGACGTACGTACGTCGTAAATCCACTTTGACGAGCCACACGATTTGAGTGGATATACTCGTGTGATGAATTAGCGACTCAACGTTTTGGAGCGTTAAATGAAATGATGTCTTAAACAACTCGAATCCCCCACAATAAAGTAAAAAAAATATATATATATATATATTCAGCTATGGGCAGCTTTTTTTGTGTACCCATACATCTTCCATTGATTACTCCACCCCGCCTTTTCCCTTGGAGAACCCCCCCCCCCCCAAAAAAAAAAAAAAAAAAAAAAAAANACCCATACATCTTCCATTGATTACTCCACCCCGCCTTTTCCCCTGGAAAACCCCCCCCCCCCCCAAAAAAAAAAAAAAAAAAAAAAAAAACAACAACAACAAAAAACAACAACAACAAAACAACAACAGAACAACAACAATCTCCCCTAATACTGGCTTTGTTATGACCAGAATTTGGACAGCCCCAGTGTAGGGGAGGGGTGGTGAGCTTACATTGATAAGGCGGTGCCAAGGAGTTAGGGTTGGGGGGGGAGAGGGGATAGGGTAAAATGTTTTAACTTGTTTAGTGTGTCATCAGTAAAATATATCCAGTGTGCAGCACAGTTTGAACGGGCAGACCGAACTATTCAAAAGGGCCAACGATGTATATCGTCTGCTCGCTATCTTGTTTTTCTTATCTGGTTTGTCTATCTGGTTTCAAAAAGAAGGCTGCCATTGTGAAGCAGGGCACCAAGTTGTGCAAACACTGCTGCCTTAATAACGATTGTACCCGAGCGGCCTTTTTCCAAATGTCGAGGGTACGCCGAGAGCTATCGGCACGACGGTTAGCGCGAGACGGGAAGCATAGCTCGCGTGGTGATCTACCGCTGAAAGCGCGCTCCAAGCCCAGAGGTTCCAGCCATCGCGATTAGCTGAAATGTCAACGAAATCTTACATGACGCCCGGGTATAGAAAAACCCCAACACCACAGGGGTTCTCCAACAGGCATGTGTGGACAGTGGTAGATAAAGACAGGGGGGGGGGGGAATACAAAATGATAGATATCAATTATACTTCGAGACGTTAAAGGGTATTTTATTTGCATCACTGAGCTCCTTAAAAGCACCATCTTGAAATAGAATTTAAATTTCCCTTCGACCTTAAATCAATAAAAGAGGGCGAATTCGTCAAACTGAGTTGTGGCTTTTCACGACGAAGGGACATGATAATGACGTAGCTAACTCATTAGAGTCAAGCCTCCGTGTACGGCTTTTGTCAATTAGGCCTCTGTGTATGGCATTATGTCAATTGGGCCTCTGTGTAAGGTATTATGTCAATTAGGCCTCTGTTTAAGGCATTATGTCAATTAGGCCTCTGCGTATGGCTCTAGGTCAATTAGGCCTCTGTATGGCATTATATCAAATAGGCCTCTGGGTATGGCATTATGTCAAATAGGCCTCTGTGTATGGCTTTATGTCAATCAGGCCTCCATGTATGGCTTTATGTCAATTAGGCCTCCGTGTATTGCTTTATGTCAATTAGGCCTCCATGTATGGCTTTATGTCAATTAGGCCTCCATGTATGGCTTTATGTCAATTAGGCCTCCATGTATGGCTTTATGTCAATTAGGCCTCCATGTATGGCTTTATGTCAATTAGGCCTCCATGTATGGCTTTATGTCAATTAGGCCTCTATGTATGGCTTTATGTCAATTAGGCCTCCGTGTATTGCTTTATGTCAATTAGGCCTCCATGTATGGCTTTATGTCAATTAGGCCTCCATGTATGGCTTTATGTCAATTAGGCCTCCATGTATGGCTTTATGTCAATTAGGCCTCCGTGTATGGCTTTATGTCAATTAGGCCTGCCCTATGTGTATATAGCCAGATCAGAGCAGTTCGGTTGTTTTATTTCTTTCTTTTTTTCTCTCAGTTGGGGGTAGGGGTGGGCTAAGATATAAGATGGGATGGCAACGTAAAAAAAACCCAAAAAGATCCTCCAGAAATAGACGACAGTGGTTAGCTGAAATGTCAAGCCGAAGCTAGGCTACTCCCATGGCGACAGTACTAAAAGGGGCCAGACGTCACTGCGCCCGCCGGACCCAAAACCTCGAGAGACGGGAGCGAGACTTCTCGGCTCAAAGGCCAAATCATTAACACGGGGCCCAAGATCAGAAACAAAAAGAATCATCTACGTAAGCGCTTATCAAGCCACCCCACAAGCCAACCCGTGGAAGAGTCTTTTATTTTTTTTATTACACCTGCCTTATGCGAAATTAACTCCAGTGTTTCTCAAACCTCGACATATTTATACACTTATTCTACCCTAACTGTCCACGTTTATTTGGTGGGGATATTTCAATCAATGAATATCAATGGAAATTCTTTGCGTATTTCTGTACATTTTTCTTTAGGAGAAGTTGATAGACGTTTTGCGAACACGGTGTTAAGAAGTTGACGTAGGAAGTTTCCGACTTGACGACCAAGACTTTCTGAAGCCATAGACCGTGCAAGAGTACTCAGCTTTTCATAAGCTACAACCACTGTGTAATCATGGGTACTAGACGCAATCCGCGGGC
This sequence comes from Lymnaea stagnalis, assembly GCA_964033795.1. Lineage (NCBI taxonomy): Eukaryota > Metazoa > Mollusca > Gastropoda > Lymnaeidae > Lymnaea > Lymnaea stagnalis. The sequence goes on along the minus strand of CAXITT010001078.1, from coordinate 13,110 downwards.
ACAACACAAGGCGTGGTTGAGGACGCAATCCGCGGGCACAAGACACCGACTTGCCAACCCGTCTCGTATAGAGAGAGCAACCCTGTCCCTATCGATTAATCCCTCCCAGCATTATACAAACGCCGCGTGTGCATTGTTACCGTAATGGCTCGGCGTTAGAAACAAACAAGGAGGGGACGAGACTAGGGGCCAGATAGCGGCGGGCCTCAACTAGTGAAAATCGATGGAGTTAACTCCCCTTAATGAGTTAACTATGAGAACAGTCGATACCTCTCTCTTACCCACACGGGAAGCGGACCGGTTGCGGGGGGGGGGGGG
>CAXITT010001077.1:165208-176737 GCA_964033795.1 Lymnaea stagnalis | reverse complement strand
TTTTTTTATGAAGACAAATATACAAATTCCAAACCAAATAAGAAACCACATGATGGGCAGACAACTGCTGTGTTGGAAGGACATTGCACAACTTACTCTGTGAAGCAGGTTGATGCCATTTATGACTTTTTGCGGTCACTAACAAATCAAATTAACTGCTATTTCTTGTCTTACACACTGAAAGTTTATGATCAGGTGAGATGAATTTTTATATTTTATGAGTCTTGAAGGCTGCATAATTTTACTCACATTTCATTGGACCAGCAATATTTTCTTACGATTCATTTTATTTTGTGCAAAGTTGTCTGTAGTGGAAATTAGTAATTTTTTATTATTTACCATACCATACTGTTGTACTTAATAGTATTTTAATGACACATGGTTATTTTTACAGGTGTTTGTCCAACTGCAGGCAGAAGAAGCCATGATCATCATGCTGAAGGAGATCCCTGCAGCCTAATTGATGGCTTGTACAGCAGATTTCTCTTGCCAACAGCAGTTAATGGTATTGACCAGATAAGCTTGTGTAGATTGGTTATGTTAATGTATGCATTTATGTTGTAGTTAGTTGGACAAATTTAATACATTTCTTTTGTTTTAAATTATCATCTAAATGGTTTATCATAATAACTTCAGGACTAGTTTATAATTTTTTTTTGTCTTTCAGTTCCAATACAAGCTAAGAAGCAGTCAGAAAGATGATGCTGACCTGATTGTTGGATCTCAGGCCAAGACCATGCTGCAAAACAAAGAAAAGTACAGCTCCAGAGACAAGGGTGATGTAATATCCAGGCTCTAAACCACTTTCATTTCTTATGCGCCTATCCAAAATGAGCAACTGAATGTTGCTAGGTTACTGTAACGACAAACATCCACTCACTACACAACTTTTACTGTTGCTTATTTTGATAGAAAAAGCGAGATCGCTCTCAGGTAGCCTATCCTTGGACAATGCAGATTATTAGGGAATATGATTTGTACTTTATATCGCAGGGCCATTAAAAATATTTGAGCCTAAAATTCTCTCTCATGCCTGAAATAATTATACGCCGGTCAAGACCTCTCAGGCCTGATATAATTGTATGCTGGGCTTTATGTGGCCCACGGGCCTTAAGTTTGACATTTATGATATAGGAGTACTTTTTTTCTTAAATTTTACTAATGCTTCTTTTGTTACAGTGTTTTTTTTTTCAGATGCATAACTTTGATGCATTGCAGTCTTTGTTACATGTAACAATAACCAACACATATTTTCATCTTCTGTGAGTCTTGCAGCTAAAGTGAAGTAGATAAAGTACATGAAGCAGTTGAAGTAAATGAATAAAAATGTTATTGGAAAGGGACAGTAAATAATATTATTTTAATATTTTGTTTTTTCACTTCCAGGTTAATGCATTCTACACAAGTGACTTGGCAGTGAAAACCAAGACGTTTCAGTAAATCTATATCACAGATTCTTGGCTGATAGCTTATTTTGTACCATATCATCTTGGCTGACACCTGATTGTGCACCATATCATCTTGGCTGACAGCTGAATGTACACCACACCATCTTGGCTGACACCGCAATGTACACCACACCATCTTGGCTGACAGCTGATTGTGCACCATATCATCTTGGCTGACAATTGAATGTACACCACGCCATCTTGGCTGACATCATAATGTACACCACACCATCTTGGCTGACACCTTAATGTCTCAACCCAAGTAAACAAATTTACCAAATTATTAATAAAATAAATTTCTACTAACACACAACTAAAATTTTTAGACTTTTCAATCAACCTGTTCATTGTTTCAATTACTCAAACTTTAACATTAATGGTTTTAAACCTATACTATTTTTCATTTGTAATTCAAATAAATGTAACCTTGTTGCTGTATGAATGTGCTGCTCCACAAAAACTAATAATATAGACTTTTTAATTACCCTAACATGTCTTGGCATGAAGACTGAATGATAAAATGTATTATCTTGACAAGTTGGTTCAAATAGACTGATGAGCTGAATGATTTACCCTAATGCTCAGTTCAGACCATCAAATTCTCATCAAATTTTTGTTCATACACATGATGCTAGTTTTTTTATGAAGCCTTGTCATAACTTTAAAATAAGTATTTGATCATATTTTGATGGCGTGCACATTTTTTAATATCTGTATGATTATGCACCCTGCATATCACGTGAACAAACACTAAGAAGAATTTCATCAATCTAGATCACTAGGTCGTGTTTACATTGACTAAGCTAAGTTATCAAAACAACAGCAGCCTCCAAATAATAATTATGTACTTAATTTAGAAAAAGATGTAATAGAAACATTAGACAATAAATGGGCGAAGGGCATGATGTAATTGAAAGGTATTTATAAATTAAATAGGCTTATTATTTGTACAGCATACCTGTACTATAACCCTGTAACTGTAACACTAATGACTACTTTGTACTTCCAATTGGATCAATGAGAAATTTTATCAGCTCAAGCTCCAGGCAAAGAAAATATTGCTCCTGAGCTCCGTAACCCTGATTACAAATAACAATTAGAAATTTAATTCTCCTACCCCACCCCCTTTTTTGTTTTAAGTGCTATAATAGCAAATGGATGCCCCCTTAATTAAATAAAAGAGTTCAACTTTTTAAATTATTAAACTTACTATAGGCGCAGTATAGGTTAGTTAATATATTGTTGTTCTGTGGGGACCTCTTAGGTCCACTTTTTAATAATTTCCACAGCAAAAACGTAAAATCTTATTATATTATTGTTTGAGTCATGCTATAGACATTTTTTTTTTTTGGTAGAATGTAGAAAAACTTGACTTTAGATATAATAAATATTTAAATAAGGACCTTCAAATGAGATCATAGTAAAAAGCTTACATTTCTCAAAAATACTGTTACACCTTACGAGTGTAGTAAAGCTCTCCTGAACATTCATAAATAAAAGTTGATTAAGTAAAAAAAATAATCAATATAATTTTTAAATTGATTTAATGGGAATTTTAGGTGCTATTTGACAAGTTATGAGATACCGGTAGTTAAAAAGAGAATTAGCAGTACTCCTCTTCTCAGTCTGATCAACTGCCAGTGGAAAATAGGCCATTAACTATTTCTTTCCATTTCTTCCATTCTCTAGATATCTTCTCCAGCTCTTGACAATTTTTATAACCCGGTATATTTTTGTTGACATCCCTTTACCAAGTTTAGGGAAATCATTCCTGATTTATGTATTAAAATGAACAGAACGCTCATTTGTAGTACACTGCATTAGATTTTAAAAATTATATTGAGTACAATTATGTATACTTTTTATATACTGGTACTCTAATTTAAACTGTAAAAGATAATATTTTAGGGAGTGGTAATCTCCTTTTAAAAATAACTTCCAGATAAAACACCTGATTTAAAAGATACAAATACAAGTTCAATCACAGATTTCACAAGAACTCAGAAACAAATTGGTATAAATTTTATTAAAAAATAAGCAGTGCTGAATGAAGTTATCAATAAGCACTACCATTAGTTGCAGCATTTGCATATTTGAAAATAGGATGTCACAATCATCTTTGACAATAGAAATCTTGTCATTTCATCGTCTCTCAAGTTAGGGTATTGTAAATGTGGCTCTAGTGTGTTTAATAATTTCTGGAGAAAAAAAAGATGCATTTTATTTATTACTCATAAAAATATATAAAATATATACATTATAAAGTTATCACACAAACACTCATTTTAAAGCATAAACATTTATACTTCCCAGTTATCATATGTAACGTTTATAATGTGAGCTAATGTATTTTATTTCTTCAGTGCAATTGATGATTTGCCAATGTAATTATCTCATTCACCTTTACAAACGACCGTCTCTTTCTCCGCCAAGAAGTAATAAGGTCCAATGAAAATTACACAGTACTTTATTAAGATATTTGATAAATACATCACATGGTTCCTTGACATCAGAATTGTTTGAACATTTATAGTGTAATATGAAAAATATATATCCATACACTTACAAAAATGTATCTAATAATTAATTCATTAAATCCATCTGAAAAATACAACATGTCAACCTTCTCCATTAAAACTATGTCGTTCACTCCCTTCACTCAAGAAAAAATGAATTCTCCATACACTATAAAAATTAGTTCCTTTTTTTCTCGTGTTTCTATTCTTTTCCTTCAAATCACTTTGCCTTTGTGCTGTGAGAGCAAATGTTAGTGTCCTGTGAAAAAATCCATGTCATATGAATAAGTAATATGGTCTGTTACACACATTACTGATACTAAAAAAAATAAATATAGAATAACTATATTATGGTATGACAATCCACATAAGTTCAATATGTTTTATGTTTTTGTCATTTTCTTTATACTCAATTTGTCTTGACCAAAAATCAGTAACAATGTTGTTTTTATTGATTTTATTTTAATTGATAGAGTATTAAAGACTATCTGTTGATCTTGTTATTGGCTATTCTCTTTTTGGTTTATGATCTGTTAAGAGACCAAACTTTCTTACTTAGAATTTGATCAAATTTTGAACAAAATCTCAACAAAGAAACCACACACAAAATAGTGCCTTCATCCTAAAATTTGAAGCATATTGAAAAAATTTAGACAGGAATTTGATCGTGTGATCTGAGCATTACCCTGTCAGTACATATTAATGTATTTAAAGTTATTGATGTTGTCACAATCTAAAGCTAAATAAATTAAAATATTAACTTAAATTTAAATAACATCACTAGGCAATGTTTCAACTTGTGCATTCATTTGAAACATCACTGGACAATTATTCAATGTGTGCTTTCATTTAAAAACCTCACTAGACAAAGATTCAATTTATGCATTCATTTCCAACATCACTAGACAATTGAATAGCACAAATCACTAGAGTCACATAATTAGGTAAGTGACTAACAAACAAATCATTAGTTACACATGATGAGACAATTGATTATTAATCAAATAACTAGTGACACATCACTGTAAAAGTTACTAACAAACAAATACTACAGACATGTGTCTAAGGCTGGAAAGCTTAACAATCAAATCATATTTATTACAACACTATTAAAGAATGCACTAAGAACTATATTAAGAGTTTTTAGTTAATGGACAAGAGTGGCTTTGACTGAATGATTGATTTAACAAAAGCACATGAGTAGTAAATTTGAATTTTTTTGATGATTATGATAAGAAGGTTTTCACCTATAGCAAATAATTAGGGGTGGCGAATTTAAAAAACAAAAGTAGGATGGGGGAGGGATGTCCGATTGAAGCTATTAAATACTTTAAGAAATATTCTATCTTCAAAATGTGCTTTCGATTCACCAAGATGATCCATAAGGTGAAAAGAAATCCCAGTGTCAGGGGATAAAAGAACCAAGTGGAGCATGACATAAGTATAACTCTAGAATTATCAATTTTACCATTATCAGAATGTTTGAATTTGAACTTTCTATATGAGCTCTTTTGAATGATAGCCTGCAAGGCAAGGGTTTGGTAATATGTGCCAAATTAAAGGTTATTAATTTTTATCAATGCTAACAAGTATAAAGTAACTGACCTTACTAGTAAGGTATAAACTAATTTGAAATTTTAAAAATAATTTAACAATCATAGGGTATAAATCTCTGTTACTATAAATTTCATATCAGTTTATAAATATTAAAAATAGAAAGTATTTTTTAAATATTTTCTTAATAAATTATTTCCACAAAAATAAAACAAGCTTTAAAATCAAATTTACAACAACAAAAAAATTGAATTTAGTATAATAATGATATCCCAGAAGAATTCTCTTTATAGTATAAAAGTCTTTTTGACTACCTCTATTAAATTGTATATTAAAAAGTATTTTAAATATTTAAAAAATGTAAAATTATTTCAGAAAAGTATCAGGTGCACAAATCCAATTATATTAGCTTAAGAATTTAGTGTTAATTTACTGAATACCAGTAACATAAATGTCTGAAATAGAGATACCTTTCCTGCTAAATTTTGCGAAATACGGTCAAAGGGAAGCAACCATTAAAATATATAGATGATTTAAAGACGACAGCGATAACTTCCCATTAATTATACGGTAATTTTATTTATTCGCTTCAAGAAAGTTAACTCTTGTGACCTTGGTGAAAGATCGTATTAAGTTGGTTACTGTTCCTAATTCTTTATGAAAATATGGGAACTAACTGCTGTCACCTTGATGGACAAAATAATTTTTTGAGTTGCCTCTAGCTGAGTACTCTTTTATAACGAAAGTTTTTTTTTAAATCAACATAATTTTATTGGCTTTCCTTAGGATAAAGAATTCTTTTGTGGTTTGAAAAACTTTTCCTAAATTATTTTGTTGACTATCAAGATAACTTTGTCAAGATACACAGATTTTTCAAGATACAAAGCAAACATTGGTAAATTTAAAGGACGAATGCCACTATTTTGTCGAATTTCACGAATATATCCCTAAATCGATCCCTAAATAGATCCCTATACTATGCCGCATGCCTAAGGCTTAGTAAGGCCTGCCTAAGCCTAACCAACCAGCTGAACCCTAAATCAATCCCTCAACCTAACCTAAACCCTAATTCAGTGCAACTATAATAAACACCCCTGGCATTCGTCCTTTCAAATAGCCCAAACATTAGTTGGTTGTTCTGAACTGTTGTGTGTGTGAGGTGGGAGTACTGTGTGCAGTCAAATTATGTATTATAGAAATAGTATAGGCATAGGTGTAATTTAATTAAGATTAATTAAATTAAAATCAAGCTATTTAATTTAATAAATTTAGTTTTTTAAAGAACAAAGTGGCTATTCGTACCCAGGTACCAGAAGTGAGAGGTTTGGATTAAAAAATTATTTAAAATTTTATTGTTGGGTTTGTAAGACAAAAGGAGGGATTGAATGGACTATATGTTTGTAAACTTAATTCTTCAGTTTAACTGCAATAAACTACCACTAAAAATGACGTCCTAATGGCACTGAGTTAACCCAGACATGCAGCATTGCCATTCGCACCCGGGTATCATTAGACTCAAGCTATTCGGATGTCATTTGTGGTAGTTTATTTTAGTTAAACTGAAGAAGTAAGTTTACAATCGTATCCCAATCTCTCACTTCTGGTACCCGGGTACGAATAGTCACAGCTTTTAAAAAATGTCAATGTAAATATATAACTATTCAAACCTTTTCCATCGCAACTGGGTGTAATACTTTCGGAGACAGACTGTGATTGCTGGTATCTGGAGTCTCCCTTTTAATAACAGTAGACATGATAAATATAGTTTTGGGTACATTGAGAGGTACAGTAATCATGAGAAATATTCTTTTGGGTACCGGAACCGTACATTGAGAGCTCCGGTAATGATGAGAAATATTTTTTTGGGTACGTGGAGAGGTACAGTAGTCATAGGAAAATGCAAGACACTGAACTTATTAGTTTTAGAAACATTGACCATTTTTGTGATTGAGAAATGATTTCATAGGACTAGCTTTATACCTTGCCATCTCAAATATATCTGACTTGATTTACATAAGATAAACAAAATAGAGGAGTATATAAAAATTTATGGAAATACATTCACATCAGAATGTTAATATTGAATATAAGCAAATGAGCTAAACCAAGTATGCAAAAATCTGAATAAAAGGATGCAACAAAAAACGAAACGTGTTGACAAGAATACTCCTTCAGTAAAGAAAGTACAATAAATAAACATTTAGCTTCAATGTGGTATCCTAGAGGACAGCAAGCGGACTGTAAAATAAATCCTTCATCATTAATTTTTGAAGTTTTTTGTTTTGTTTAGTAAGCCCTGGAATCTATAAAACAAAGCTTCAAAATTTGGTTGCCCAAGAGATTATTGAGGCCATGGGCTTACGTCTAGTTAGCCTATAATCTGACCCTTTCAAAAATACAGAATACACAATATAAAACTAGACAAGCAAGTTTATAATTTCTCTTTTTACAGATTGTTTCTATCAACACACTGGATGATTTCCTTGTTTTTATCAACACATTGGATGATTTCCTCCAAGATGTGATCTGATAGGAAACAATTTCTCTTGATTTCATTGTTCATTGACCCAGGTACTGAATATCTATTAAGTAAATGTATTTCCAGTTTTTAGTTAGTTTTATTTTACATGAGATTTAGTAAGTTTTTTGTATTGCTCCCAAATGATACTCAGTTTGAAAGAGTGAGAAATAAAGACAAAAATATGCCATAATATATTGGAAACTTAAAAAATATAGATAGTAAAATATTTTTGATATTATTCTCAATTTTAATTTTGGTCATCAGAAATGAGATGCATCCACAATTGGGTACAACTGAGATACTACATCCATAATTGGGTACACCTAAGATTCATCTATGATTGTGTAACACTGAGATACTTCATCCATGATTGGGTACAACTGAGGTACTACAACCATGATTTGGTACCATACAACTGAGACTGAGATGCATTCATGATGGTGTACCACTAAGTGTGACTAAGATGATACATCCATAATTGCCTACCACTGAGATACTACATCCATGATTGGGGTACAATTGATATACATCCATGACTGGCTACCACTGAGATACTAAATCCATCATTGGGGTAAAAATGATATACATCCATGATTGGGGTAAAATTGATACATCCATGATTGGGGTACAATTGATATACATCCATGATTGGGTACCACTGAGATACTACATCCATGATTTGGTACAGCTGAGATTCATCTGATTGTGTAACACTGAGATACTGCATCCATGATTGGGTTCCGTACAACTGAGATACATCCATGATTGTGTAACACTGAGATAATACATCCATGTTGGGTACAACAGAGATACATCCATGATTGGGTATAACAGAGATACATCCATGATTGGATACAACTGAGATACATCCATGATTGGGTACCACAAAGATTTCTTTTCTCTGTAACACTAACAGAGACACTCCTGAATAGGTAAGTCTTTATCTTTTATTAAGTTAAGACTCCTTGACTTCCAAAATTTCAACATTGGACAACAGATAGTGTTTCCTTCCTGAACATTTGACCACCAGCGGTGCCAACAACATGAACATTTGACCACCAGCGGTGCCAACAACATGAACATTTGACCACCAGCAGTGCCAACAACTTGAACTATTATTTTTATTGTTGATAGTTATTGTATGGATGGTTTTACTTAACCGAATAAAGTGCCAAGCCCTTCAAGATGTTAAATAAATGTGTGTATGAACTTGTGAACCAATATCTAAATTTGTTCATGATTTTTTAAAGATTTTATTGAAAATTATAATTGTTTTCTTAAATGTTACAATTTGAATCTCACTTTTCATGTATTTGAAATTTGATTTTGTAGCAGACCTGTTAACTCTTACTATTATGGCATACTATGTACGATTTTGAGGTGTAAACATTATATAGACTGTATGTTTATTTTTTTAAACTATAAATATAAGGTATTTAACAATTTGTGATGATAAGTGCGATTTTAAGAGATTGAGGGTAAACAGGTCTGTTGTAGGCATAAGACTTTGTAGATCTATGTTGTCTAGTATTAGTAAAGGATGTATACAGTGTTGGATGGTGTAGTTTTAAAGGTACATTTACACTGCAGATTTGTTACATGGATTCTCAACTTTCTGTGACTACAAGCTGCTCTCTATATACTATATCAGATGCTGACTGGCATATTTCATTTCACTGGTCCAGTACAGTTTCTGCTGGCAAGTTACATAAACAGTCCCATCATATTTTGTTCAGTGCTCAACAAATTTTGTTTAAAAGGCAAGAATCCTAGTAACTAGTAACTATTTCGGTAGTGTGAACGTACTTTAAGACTTTGAACATATACCATTGTAAATATGTTAAGGATGTGTGAGATTGTATATTGCTCGTCATCAAATGATGAGACTCCAATTGTGCACAAATGCGGTTTAATTATTTGGCGACAAGCAATAAAATAATAACGGGGGCAATGCAGAATTATGATGTTAAAATCCCCCATGTGATAAACATACAAATGTCTTTTGTACAAAAACTAAACACCAACCATGTGAAGTCATTGTAAATATTTTTTTTTGCGAGTTCTTAAGATGATGGTGGTTTTAGACAAATAGCAACTGTTAATAAATGATGGAATGATTTGTATTTTACAGGAAAAGTATGAAATCCAGGCATTCTATAAGATTGACTTGAGATATCCAGCAGTATTGTCTATAGCTTTAGTGCCTGGACTTTTCATAAACAAGTAAACATTTAAATTGAAGTAGATCTTATAGAATGCCTGGATTTCACACTTTTCCTGTAAAATGTGTAATTGGAGGGCTTGGTGGACTAAGGTGCATACATTTTTTAAGGTAGCTTGGATTTCACCAAGTCCTTAAGTTACCAAAGTTTGTAAAGATAACTCACTGTATATCACCAGGAGTATTCATGTTTTCATCTCCTTGGAGATAGTCTCGCGGGGATAATTTTTGTTTTTCTCCCCCTAAAATAAAGAGCATTCATGTTTTCATTTTCTTTTTTTAAAGTTAAATAAATTTTTAAACACTTCAAATTTTTTTTGTTTATTTCAAATATTTATTTCTTTTATATACATAGTTTCTTTTTCTCTCATACTCTTTACATACATTTATTTATATAAATTTTTTTATTTTTCTCTCATACTCTTTGCCTTAAGTTAAGCACCAGCTATTCATTAAAGTAATGTGAGATATTCCCTTTTCTTCATACTCTTTGCCTTGAATTGTTTGGCGCCAACTGAAGAAGATTTGAGTCTTCCCTTCCCTAATAGCTTTTGTCTTCAATTCTTGAACGCCATCTGAAAATAAAAGAATTATTTATCAATTAAGGTTGTAATCGGTAAAATAACCTCTCCTTATCTTTCCCAAATGGATAAATCAGTAATTGCTACCATACTTAAAGCTAAAAGAACGAATTGGTTTAAATCTATGTTAGGCATTTTCGATTATTTTACGTAAATCAAGTCAATTATAATATGATACAAATAAATTCAATTATAGGTTTAGTTACATCTCTTTTCTGTTACGTTATTAAATACAGCGAAATTAAAATAAATATTTTGATTGAGCTCTAGTTACATAATTTAGAATAATTAAATGAGAACTTCATTCAAATTGGCAAATCACGAGCATGAATGTTAATAAATGTTAGATTAAGCATTTTTCCTCGCAAAGAGCACAATCTTTCATTCTCAGATCTACTGCAGTTGGGAATCAAAGCATGGAAATATAAAAAGCATCAATGGAATGATGTTTAGTGATTGCCAGAGTTACAGGGATGGATGGGACAAGACCATAAAAATAACGACTGTTACATCGTTCGATAATAATACTAGCAGGCTACGGTGACCATGGTGACTGTCATGAAATTTTTCAGATATTATAATTAAAAGGTTATCCTCTAAATCAGCGTTTCTCAACCTGTCGGTCGCGACCCTTTCATGGGGGTCGCCTAAGACCATTGGAAAACACACATTTTCGATGCCGATGGTC
>CAXITT010001077.1:133619-155147 GCA_964033795.1 Lymnaea stagnalis | reverse complement strand
CTCAATTCACATGAGAGGATCTAAACTGGAATGCTCAAATTACAGAGGAATCTTCCTAATTAATGTAACCTACAAAATCATCAACAAATTAATAGCAAGAAAACTGAAAAGGTTTACTGAACATATTCTAGGTGAATATCAATTTGAATTCCGACAGAATAGACCCACCACAGATCATATTTTGACCACCAGATGGCTCCAGAAGAAATGCTAAGAATACAACATCCATATACACCAACCATATGTGGACTACACAACAGCTTAGACAGGAAATATCTGCAAAGTGCACTATGGAAACTTGGAGTTTCTAACAAACTTACCTAGTTTATACATGACGATGACTACCTCCAAAAAAGAATCAAAGTACAGGAAGAGTACTTGAGGAACTTTTATATTAATCAGGGCCACTGAGTCAAGGACACTCACTGCCTTGTATCCTATTTAACATCCCTTTAGAAAGCGTTATGGGAAACATGCATGTGCGCACCAAATGAACTATCACAAACAACTTCCAGAGAAACATACATGTGAGCACAGGATGAACTATCACAAACAACATATCAGAATCTCAACCATCAGGAAACCAACCAACTTTAAAAAGCCGAACCAGTGCAGTACCTGGCATATGCAGACAACATAGCTTTACCAGGGAGAAGCAGCATTGATATAATTTAAGCATTCCGTGAATTAGAATAGTTACCTCTAAAGGTAAATGAAGTGAATACAAAGTGTATGTTAATGTCGCGTATCAGACACACAGGTGACAAAATCAAAGTTAACAAGCACACCAGAGAGAGAGTGAGTGAGTGAGACAGATGAAATAATGACAGAGATGAAAGAAAGGATAAAAGCATTGATTCTATTATAGAAAACAATAAGATTGTGTCTGTGTGTGAGCATATGACTGATTCTGTTCAGTGTGGTTACGGTATATATATATATAGAAAAGTGAAGTGAGTCGCTGTTATACGTAATACTGAATTTTTTTATAGTTTTAAGTCTTTTTAATAAGCAATTATTTTTAAGGTTTTGATGAAAACCTTTTAAAATAATTTCCCAGCCAAAACTGAAAGCCTACACAAATAAGCAGATTACACACTTTTCAGGGTTCTCCTGGCCAAAACTAAGATTTTGGTCGGCTTAAGATCCATTGGGAATACATTTCCAAGATCCCAATAATGGCAAGTTACCTCAAGATTATTACCCAGTGTAATAAATCAAGCATCAAGTTAAATGTAAAAAAATAAAACCAAACATTTTTTTTTAAAATTAGTGGCATAGGTAATGAAAAATAAATAGAGTAAAAAGGACTGGATTTACCTGAAGAGCAGCTGTGAATTCTGGCAGTGATGGGGGGTCTTCAAGTGATCTCTGTGAAACCAACAACTTTAACCTGGAAGTAAAATAATTCATTAATTAGTAGAACACAGAAACTTTATTATATTAGAGCGCAAGCTTGCATTAATATGAAGACAATATCCTATAACAATTTTAACCTGAAAGTTACCATCATAAAAAGTACCAAAAAAATTAATCACACCCTTGGTGTAATCATTGCTTTTACACCAGCCATGTTTGCATGGGTGTTTCGACAAAAAATTCCTGGCTCTCTAAGGGAAAGTTGAATAGCTTTGTTTATTTAATCTATTAAATAGTTTAAGTCCAACCATTATTGGAATTAGGGAGGTGGTGTTAAATGAACAAAAGAAAACCTTCAAAATGGTCACGTCAAGCTCAGTGCAAGATTTTAACTACAACTGCATTACAGTAGTGAATCTTTAAAAATTTAAATAAGATTTTTTGTCACAGACCAATGGTAATATAATTCTAACCTGCAAGATGTAACTCTTGATTATTACTACTACGATTTTAACCAAAAAAATTTATGCTATAGCGACAGATGAATCTAAATATAAGAAGCAATCCATCTAAATAGCTCTTTTGCATTTTTTAATTATTTCTTTTACAGCAAAAATGCACTCAATATGTTGGAAGGGTATTTTGGTTTTTTAGGGATTTTTATCTAATTTTAACTAAATTAGGAATGTGCAAGACTTTACCCTAACCTAATCAGTGAAACTAACCATTCCAATACAGTCTTTTGATATTTTTTACATGCACTTGCGAGATTAATCTTTATATAAAGTGCATTCAAAGGATCAAGATATTAATATTTATTATTGGAAGGGGGATTAGGATGATGCTAGGTGTTAAGAGAAAATGTAAAGATATGTGTTTATTGTGGCATGTAATTGACTAGGACAGAGGCTCCCAGACTGTGTCCTGCTGCAACCTGAAGTGTTAAAAAATTAATGGACTTAATGCAAGCCATTTATAATTAAGTTGGTATTTTTCACTAGTTCTCCAACCTACTTGTGCAGCGTCTATGCTGTATCAATTAAATATTGTTTTGATAGAGTCAAGTGAAGTTAATGAGGTATGTCTTCTTGTATAAGTATAAGGTTTCAAAAATCGATTAGATTGTTTAAAAAGTGCTATTTTACAGTGCACAAAGAATGTGGCTTAAATATTAGAGCAAAATTGAAAAGACGTGGACGTGGGTGCTGGATTTTTTTTTTGGGCCGAAGCTCAAGTGGTAGATTACCTATAGAATTATATTTAAAATAGAATTTAAAAATACAATAAAATTATAAACATAAACGTATTCTTACTTGCTTTTAGCTTTACGCGTCAAATTGTTCTTCGTGTTTGTTCAAAGCTACCGGTTCATGATGGTCTTCAAAATATGGCTCATCTCTCGATTGATAGTCATGGCTCTAATATGGCAACCCAACAGGAAGTATCCGATATAAAAGTCACGTGACCAACCAAATAATTATAAAGCCCACACGTGACCAGCCGGGTCCGATTAGCCAATTACTGCTATAGGTACCCGGGTACCTATAGCCACTCGATATATATATATATATAATTTATAAAACTCCTGCTCTCTGGATGGAGGTAAGTCTTCTCCTCCTGGTCCACGCCGAGGGGTAAAACATCACTTAGTTAACAGAACACAATAATTACCGTTATACATCGTTACCTGGGATGATATTTATTTGTTTTAATATTTAAAATACCAACTTTCTTAGAAATTTTTTTTTTTTAAATCGGTTATTAATAAAATAATCTTTTTTCCCCATTATTTTACTTACTGACTGTTGTTCCTCTCTCGTGGTTTTTGTGACCTACTGTATTTTCCATTGATTTGAATGGTGGTCAATTTAGAGCTCTTTCCTCCTCCCCCCCCACCCCACCCCCCNCCCCGCCCCCCATCCCAACCCCTTTTTTTCCCAAACTTTTCCCAACTCTCAGAACCATTACAAAAAAAAGTTCAATATTTCAACTTATATTTTATTTTTATTTTATCAATTACAAAAGAAGAGCGAGGTGTGTGTGTGTGTGTTGTTTTTTTTTGTTGTTTTTTTTTGTATGTGTGAGTTTTTTCATTGGTCAAGTTAAAAATAACCATTTCATGGGCAACGTGTACGCAAATCAACAAGAAAAAATTTTTAAAAAACGATTGACTAAACAAAATGACTAACTAAACAATATAACCAAGTGAACAAAATGAACAGGACGACTAACTAAACAAAATAACCAAGTGAACATAATGAACAGGACGACTAACTAAACAAAATAACCAAGTGAACATAATGAACAGGACGACTAACTAAACAATATAACCAAGTGAACATAATGAACAGGACGACTAACTGAACAATATAACCAAGTGAACATAATGAACAGGACGACTAACTGAACAAAATGAATAAGTGAACAAAACGAATGTCGGAACAAAATAGAGAAACGCTTTATTTGTAAAGCAAAAAGAAGAAACATTGTTTCCTAAATGAGCGGCCGACGCAATGACGCGGCCACGTCAACCACAACGAACAAGAACACATTAAAACACATCAGAGAGGCGACAACATGAATAGCGTTATTTCAAGCCAAACAGTTGTGTTGTAACGTGTATCGCAAGTCACTCGGCTGAAGGCGAAGTAATAAAAACCCAGTTGCAGTGCCCTGTAGGCATAGACATGTCAATGGAACAATGACGACTCGTTGATATAAGCTCCACATTTGATGACAAGAATCTTATATTTATATGATATTTCTGCATATATTCAGTTGTTTATATTTGAATGAGAGCCAGTTAAAAACCAAAAAAAAAGAAAAAACCAACACCAAAACAACGCCTAAATATGTTGGCAACGTTCGATTCTTTCTTCAACTTCAAATCTCTAATTGGGAATGCCAACCATTGGACCGTGTAGCACCTCTGAGCCTTAATACATCAATACTCAAGCTGGAGAAGAGCAGGTTTCGAAAGCGGACACGACACACGTCACGACACAGTGGCGCACGACACAGTGGCGCACGACACAGTGGCGCACGACACAGTGGCACACGACACAGTGGCACACGACACAGTGGCTAACAATTGAGAGTCTTCAAAGCGAATGCTGCGTACACACGATCATAACTTAAAACATCAAAATATCAGAAAAAAAATCTTCTAAAAAAAAAATAAAAACCCGAGCCGGTAGATAAAGATTTTGGAGCCCTTGGCACAGCCCCTCTGCTCCGCTTTCCTTCTTTTCATGGCTCTGAATGAAAGCAGTGGCAGATACACAACAACCACATACACATATTTTAAAAAAAATCAATTGGACTGTAATTTATTGTTAAAAATAATAATTATAAAAAATCTGTTGAAAATTGGTGCTTTGACTTCGATCTTGGTGGGGTTTTGAGGNGGGGGGCGGAGTAAAAAAAAATCCTCTGACTTGTTTTTCGACAACTGGGTCAAATTAATCATCCGCACAAAAATTGTAAATTATGTGTCAGAACAATCCTATGATAAAGGGCTTCATAGTACTGTCCTCTGGGACAGGAGCGTCTATCACCCCCCACCACCCCGCAACCAAGTGACGGAAGCGAATTCCCCCCCCCCTCCCCGCCAACCTTTCTGGTCAATTCTGCATGGTATTTTTTTTCGAGAGTTCACTACTGTGAATATTAGCAATACAAACAATGTTCAATTAAAAAATTATTGACTTTTCAAAAGTAAACCTGTAAGCCAACGATTACAACGTCACTAACAGATCAATAATTCATTACAGTTTAAATCAAATCAAATCTAGAAATTGTTGCTTTTTTTAAAAAAAAATTGAAATTTATCAGGCCTACAAGTTTTCAATGAGTTCTTGTTCTAAAAAATTATGTTTCGAAATGTGGCGTAATGGTCGTGTGTAATGGTCGTGTGTAATGGTTGTGTGTAATGTTCGTGTGTAATGGTTGTGTGTAATGTTCGTGTGTAATGGTTGTGTGTAATGGTCGTACGGTCAAACATTGTGGCCATATCAACATCTTGGATTAGGGTTAAGATCTCCAGGTAAGGAGTTGTCCATTTTAATCTTTTTATTTCCGCCATATCAATTTCCTTTTTTTATCTGGAGTACCGGTAATTCAAAACCCTGCAGGGAGCGAGTACTTTCTAACTCAGATTAGAAGCAGCTCTCGTAGACGCCCCTGCTCTCGTAGACGCCTCTGCTCTCGTAGACGCCCCTGTTCTCGGATACTACATTTCAGCTAAAAGTTTATTTTAATTGTTGTATTTGTGCTTCTCTTTGTTCGTTCGCTGAAGAAGGCGTCTTGTCGACACATTAGTTGTTTCGTTGCGTCCTTGTGTCAGGTTTTCCCATTCACTTTGTTTCACATATTTCATTATATCTGACCTGATTGCAGCTCTCCCCACCCCCCCCCCATACACTTTTATTATCATGGACTACACAGTAAATAGACACATTTGATTGTGATTATTGTGTAAGGCATCACAAAGTTGACATTTTCAAACACAGTCCTATATTTATTTGGTGTGTGCTTCCGTCACAGGGCAGAAAAACCCTTCACCGATTATAAAAATCAGATTAAGCCTCAAAAAGGCATTGAGTAAAAACAATTCTGATTACAGCACAAAGGGGGCTGTAAAATAATTTTATTTAAGAGAAGTTAGACAACAGTGCCCCGATCAAAGCAGTATTACAACAGTGCCCCGATCAAAGCAGTATTACAACAGTGCCCCAATCAAGACAGTATTACAACAGGTGCCCCAATCAAGACAGTATTACAACAGTGCCCCGATCAAAGCAGTATTACAACAGTGCCCCAATCAAGACAGTATTACAACAGTGCCCCGATCAAAGCAGTATTACAACAGTGCCCCAATCAAGACAGTATTACAACAGTGCCCCGATAATAGCAGTATTACAACAGTGCCCCGATAATAGCAGTATTACAACAGTGCCCCGGTCAGAGCAGTATTACAACAGTGCCCCGATCAAGGCAGTATTATAACAGTGCCCCGATCAAAGCAGTATTACAACAGTGCCCCGATCAGAGCAGTATTACAACAGTGCCCCGGTCAGAGCAGTATGACAACAGTGCCCCGATCAAAGCAGTATTACAACAGTGCCCCGATCAGAGCAGTATTACAACAGTGCCCGATCAGAGCAGTATGACAACAGTCCTCAGATCAGAGAAGGATTACAACAATGCCCTAATTAAAGCAGTATTAAAACTATGCGCCAATTGGAGCAGCAAAACATTGCCCCTATCAGGGCAGAATAACAACATTTCCCCGATCATAGCACGATTTCAAAAGTGCCCTGATCGTGGCAGGATTACAACAGTCCCCTGATCATGGCAGGATTACAACAGTGCCCTGATCATGGCAGGATTACAACAGTGCCCTGATCATGGCAGGATTACAACAGTGCCCCAACTAGAGGCTCGCCTTCCTCGAGAAACGATCCAGCTGGAAAGGTTTCATGTTGTAGGTCGGTGCCTGTTTGAGAACCAGCTCGGACACAGCCCTGCCCACGGCGGGGGCAATTTTAAACCCATGACCTGCAGACAAACAAGAAGAGAGATTGAGTTATCTGGGGGAAGTCATCCGTGGTTAAGAACAATTGTATTATCCCCCCCCCCCCCCGGTTAAATTCTATACATGAGCAAGGGACATTGAGCGCCCCGCCCCTGTGTGGGATGTGGGACTGAGCAGCGGGTCACAACCTGGCGAGGGCTACACTTTTTAATTCACGCTGCATATAAGTTCAAGCATTCAGCCACATAACTAATTTTTTTTTTAAATATGTATATATATATGCCTGGTCCGTCCAAGCCCCAATCACATGTTCTCATTTTAAAATGACTTAATACATTCAGTGTCCTTACACAATCAAAACACATGAGATTACGGTTTTAGTTGAGAACAAGAGACTTGTTTATCGTAACCCTCGCCTACAGTGTTTGATTAGGCCTGCGTCTGCGGGTATCAGCTAATGTCCTGCAAATCTATATTCACATTTTAAGTTTAAAAAAAAATAAAAAAAATTTAAATAAAATAAATTCGAAAAATTAAAAAGTCTTCTGATGAAAAAAAAATAATGCTGTCCCGACGCTCACTGCTGGATGAGGTTCGCTGATGCAATGTTGAATCTGAATGAATCAGTTTACACTGCGACTGTAGATTTCATGAGCTCCCGTGCAGTGGCGTAGGATCGTGGTGTACGGGGAGGGGGGGGGGAGGGTCGGGGGGGGGACCCCCCCGTGCGACCTCTTTTTTATGTGGAGGAGCGTTATTTCCAACCAATAGCAGGGGTGGTTGTTACAAACCTATTCTTACTTAATAGGTTCGTTGGCTTCGTTGTCTAGGGGTTTATTATATACACTTCACAACTATAATTCTTGTATGAAATATCTTTATTAATCAAACTAAGTCCTCAGCTGCCATTACCGTACTCAAAAAACAACACTCTACAACCATCTAACCCTCCTACGTCATAACCCTTTCCACACAATACGTCACAAGATACTAAAAATAACAGATACAACAACACACATAATCTCAAACCAACACGCAATCACACCATGCATTCAAGTCCCTAACAGTGCTTGTTTGCGGGTTTTTTGGTCTGTTAATTTTTTTATATATTTTTTTTTTGGCACATGGCAAAATTCTCGGCCCGCCCCGGGCGACACTACTAGCTCTGCCCATGTCGAAGCTAATCTTTACAACGGAAGGGAAATAACATAATATGATTTGTAGTTTATATAAATATTGAATTGCTCCCCTTTAAGTATTGACATTGCTTTGGCAATATCGTGTCTTCAAATGGGAGTATGAGTAAGAGTAAATGTTTAGTGTTTCTTTAGGCATTTCAATAAAATGTTCAGCATCTTGGAGGTATTTCATTAAAATGTTTAGCATCTTGGAGGTATTTCACTAAAATGTTCAGCATCTTGGAGGTATTTCATTAAAATGTTTAGCATCTTGGAGCTATTTCAATAAAATGTTCAGCATCTTGGAGTTATTTCACTAAAATGTTTAGCATCTTGGAGGTATTTCATTAAAATGTTCAGCATCTTGGAGGTATTTCATTAAAATGTTTAGCATCTTGGAGGTATTTCATTAAAATGTTTAGCATCTTGGAGCTATTTCAATAACATGTTCAGCATCTTGGAGTTATTTCACTAAAATGTTTAGCATCTTGGAGGTATTTCAGTAAGCTGTGTAGGTAGCATTAAGGAGGTATTTAAGTAAACGTTTAGTGGGTTAATTGCCATTGAGATTTGTCAACACGGAGATCGTCCTCTTAGCACTGAGAAATAAAAATACACTTCCCAAAACTGATGGCTTTGAGTTTGGGGTTGATTCCGATGGGGAACTTTCTTTTCATTCCCAACTTTAAACAAACAAAAAAATGTTGTAACTTTCTACACATCATTCTATTATTTATTGTTTCATTAAAAAATTTTAAAATACTGTTAGACCAATAAAAGAAACTTTTTTTTTTCTTTTGAAATGGCACAAGGAAAATAAATCAACAGAGAAAACAGGGACGAAGCAACCGCTTACGAAATGGCAAGAGCCATTATCTTTTCTCTTTTTTTTTTTTTTTTTTTTTTTTTTTTGTTTACCTGAGAATCCAGTTGCGATGACAATGTTGGGGTACTTGGGGTGCTTGTCTATGTAGGCGTGGTTATCAGGGGTGTTCTAGTGATGGATTAAGAACACTTACAAAATAAAGGCCAAATGATAGAGTAGACACAAACAGATGGGCAGTCTTCATAAATGGTCAGAATGAGGGGAGGGGGGCTCGAAAATGAATCTTGTACCCACGCGCTCCAAACACTCTAGCTAGCTCCAAACACTCTAGCTAGCTCCAAACACTCTAGCTAGCTCCAAACACTCTAGCTAGCTCCAAACACTCTAGCTAGCTCCAAACACTCTAGCTAGCTCCAAACACTCTAGCTACCCCCAAACACTCAAGCTAGCTCCAAACACTCTAGCTAGCCCCAAACGCTATAGCCAGCTCCAAACACTCTAGTTAGCTCCAAACACTCTAGCTAGCCCCAAACACTCTAGCTAGCCCCAAACACTCTAGCCACGCCTCTGTCCAATTCCAAACATTGGTGCTACTATTTACAAATGCTATGTTTTTTTTTGTTTTTTGTTTTTTATATACAATACAATGTCAGGATTAAAATAAATTTAAAAATTAAGTTAAATTAATTTTTTTTTAAAGTTGTTGGGGGGGGGGGGGTGAGGTAAGCCAGCCGACCCATATTTGAAAAATAAAATGGTAAAAACATTTGCAAATAAATAAAATTAAAGTTTAAAAACACAACAACAACAACAACATGATACAAAGATAATGTATGTTCATTAAAGCAAAAGCCTATTCTGAGATGAGGACAACGCCCTGCTGTTGTTTTGGACTTCCCTCCCCCCACACTCTTTTTCCCTCTCCCTACCATTAATATATATCTTTTTTGTAAACAATCCTAACGCCACATTGTGTGTACAGTGTACAGCGTACTCATTTTTTAAAACGTACGTTGTGAATGGGTGGTGGTGGAACCCAAGGGACGTAATTAGGGGCATGGGAGTTAATTACTGGAACACTGAATTAATTTATTGCCTTACGTGAATAACGACAAGGCGAAGCCGTTGGTGAGATGTTGGATAGCTAAACTTACTGAGGAACGCTACTGTGTTTACATTAACACAACCAAAGGACCGCTCAAAACCGCTGTGTTCAAACACTGTGTTAAATGTTAACCTTGATGACGAATGAAACCAAGGGTGTTGAACGTATTGAGATAACCTTGAACTTTGTGACCGAATGTCAATGTGTTTATCTACAGGTTATTAACCTGCGCGCTTTATCAAGTTGACTCTGAAGTTCACCGCCTGGCGATTGGTCCAGTTGAACATTGGTCCCTTTGAACAGTTAACATTTATCTGGAACGTGGAAGAAATTTTTTTTCTCCAGAAAACAGGGGTTCTCGGTTGAGGCAAAGTAAGCCCCTTGTATCTGTGAGCCGATTGAGGCAAAGTAAGCCCCTTGTATCTGTGAGCCGATTGAGGCAAAGTAAGCCCCTTGTATCTGTGAGCCGGTTGAGGCAAAGTAAGCCCCTTGTATCTGTGAGCCGGTTGAGGCAAAGTAAGCCCCTTGTATCTGTGAGCCGGTTGAGGCAAAAAAAGCCCCTTGTATCTGTGAGCCGGTTGAGACAAAGTAAGCCCCCTGTATCTGGGAGCCTGTTGAGGCAAAGTAAGCCCTTGTATCTGTGAGCCGGTTTAGGCAAAGTAAGCCCCTTGTATCTGTGAGCCGGTTGAGGCAAAGTAAGCCCCTTGTATCTGTGAGCCGGTTGAGGCAAAGTAAGCCCCTTGGATCTGTGAGCCGGTTGAGGCAAAGTAAGCCCTTGTATCTGTGAGCCGATTGAGGCAAAGTAAGCCCCTTGTATCTGTGAGCCGGTTGAGGCAAAGTAAGCCCCTTGTATCTGTGAGCCGGTTGTGGCAAAGTAAGCCCCTTGTATCTGTGTGCCCTTGTATCTGTGGACCGGGTTAGGCAAAGTAAGCCCCTTGTATCTGTGAGCCGGTTGAGGCAAAGTAAGCCCCTTGTATCTGTGAGCCGATTGAGGCAAATTAAGCCCCTTGTATCTGTGAGCCGGTTGAGGCAAAGTAAGCCCCTTGTATCTGTGAGCCGGTTGAGGCAAAGTGAGCCCCTTGTATCTGTGAGCCGTGGTTTCGAAATGCCTTGCACTTACATCTGCATCTTGTTTTTTTTTTTGTTTTTTTATTTTTTTTTATATTCACATCCTAAAGTTTTCACGGACCATTTCGAATTTCGGACAAGTCATTGTTGTTGTTTTTTGGACAATTATTTCGCGGTTTGTCTGTAAATGTACAGACGGTTTGCGACCAGCTTTTTCAAGAAATAGATCTACGTCAATAAAGGAACAACCTTCTAAGACTCTTTTTGTTTGTTTGACCCTCTCACCGTTGTGCGGAGTCGGTAGGAATGGAGCATTCAAAACGTTGGGGATTTTTCTAACGGGTCATCTGGTGACGGAGCGAAAACATGCATCATTAAGACAGCACTTAGGTTTCCGTAGTGTAGTGGTCATCACGTCCGCCTCACACGCGGAAGGTCCTGGGTTCGACACCCAGCGGAAACATTACATTTTTGCTCAAGGTGAAAATTATTTTTGTCAAGCCCCACACGGAACTATGATTATCATAAGACGAAGAAATGACTTGAAAACGTAAATCCCCCTGATGACTCTGAAACAATTTATTTTTAAATCCTAAATTATTTTCTACTTTTTTAGTGCGTCTAAGCTCGTCTTTGATATAAAATCAGCTGTAAAATCAAAACTCACCTTGTCACTGAATATTACGTCACAATGGGCCTAACGAACCACTGACTTACAGTATAGGCCTATATGCAGTATTCTTACAGTATAGGCCTATTTGCCGTATTCTGACTCACAGTATAGGCCTATATGCAGTATTCTGACTTACAGTATAGGCCTATATGCAGTATTCTGACTTACAGTATAGGCCTATATGCAGTATTCTGACTTACAGTATGTTTGCAGTATTCTGACTTACAATATATTTGCAGTATTCTGACTTACAGTATATTTGCAGTATTCTCAGTTACAGTTTATATTTATATATATATGCAGTATTCTGACTTACAGTGTAAATGCAGTATTCCTTGATCGACGGGGTGCTCTCCAGGTTCTTGAAGGTAGAGGCCAAAATATTCTTGACCTTTTCAACTATCCACTCGTCACCGACGACCTTGTCTCTTTCGTCCGGGTCGATCTTAGCTCCGTAGTGGAGGCACGCCTGAGGGGGGGGGGGTGGAGGAGAAGGTTGGGAGATTGGAATGTAGCATGGGGGAAGGTATCGATCTGTGGGGGGGGGGGGGGGGGGGGGGGGGGGGGGGGTGGATGAGAAGGTTGGGAGATTGGAATGTAGCATTGGGGAAAGTATCGATCTGTGCTAGTGCTCATTGTAAGTTATTGTGATCTGCTTGAGTGGATTGTAAGGTAAAGGTATTGTGATATGCTTGATTGGATATTAAGGTATTGAGACATGCTTGGGTGCAACTTAAGGTAACACTTAGGTTCATTGCAAGGTATCTAGATATGCAGGGTGGAAGACTTAGGTTCATTGCAAGGTATCTAGATATGCAGGGTGGAAGACTTAGGTTCATTGCAAGGTATCTAGATATGCAGGGTGGAAGACTTAGGTTCATTGCAAGGTATCTAGATATGCAGGGAGAAAAAAATATAAAAACAACAATTTAAAAAAAAAAAAAAAAAAAAAAACTACATCCCGATTTGTGTCAGGATTTAATAGTTTGAGAATCTTATGACGAAACATTACGCCATTAATCCTTTGCTATTTTCAACGCCATTACCTCAGTTCGTTATAATTTATCTATCTCCACCAGCGCCCAGCTCTAAGCGCGCTTGCGTCAATAAGTCTACAGCCATCATGTTTAAACAGCGTCTCATTAAATATAAGAGAGATGTTCCAATGTTCAAACGTATTAGAAGAGCACTGAGAAGTAAACAAAATACAGTTTTGTTGCCCAAAAACTCACTAAGACAAAGGCCTTTTGCCTACCTTGACCAGTCCAGGGTATTCCTGCATGGGGAATCCGTAGACGATGCAATCCTCCACGGTTCGGGAGTCGATGAAACAAGGGAACTTGCCGGGCGCGTAGTCGCTGGCGCCGTCGTTGATGACCTTCCAGTAAAGCACCACCGTCCGGAGTGGCTGCGGACAGGAAATGTGTGATAAAAGGTTTGGGGGAAACCTGAAACCTGTGTATGGCGGGTGCTAACAGGGTATGGCGGGTGAGTAACAGGGTATGGCGGGTGCTAACAGGGTATGACGGGAGCTAACAGGGTATGGCGGTGCTGTATTCCAAACTAAAGACAAAGTATATATATTCTAGAGTATACGTACATCTAAGGGGACATTTAGCCCCAGGGCTGAGCAGAATCTGCCTGACCACGCCCCGGCCGCGATGACCAAACTGGAAGCTGTGTACTGACCACTGCGCGTGGACACAGTGACGACGTCACCAGGGGTCACCAAGGTTACGGGTTCGCCGTCCCGAAGTGTGCCGCCAAGTCGCTTGAAAACAGTCTGGGGATCAGAGGATAACGGTAAGAGAGTAGAGATGCATTCAAGGTTTGTGTAGGGCGTTCCAGGTGGGTCATATTTTTTATAGCACTCCAGGGGCGTCATTGTTTATAGCATTCCAGGGGGGTGGGGTCTTTTACATTCACTCCTCTACTGTATCAAAACTCAAACTGTTAAAAAAATTCGGACACAGATGTTGCCGTACCTGGTAGGCCGCTAGCGCCCTGTCCGCTTTCAGAACTCCCCCGTTCGGATCCCAGATTCCTCCACATTTGTCCCCAGCGGTGATCGCCGGAAAACGACTCTTAACATCGGCAGGGGTGAGCATCTCGTGCTGTACTTTGAACGCCCTGAGGTTGGCGGCGATGTTCTGCAGGGACTGTGAGTCCTCTTGGTGCATTTCAAAGAGGCCGTGTTTGCTGAAAGGCGAAGATCGGAGCATGGGAATAACCATTCAATGTGTATGGGGCCATATAGGCGTCACTGGTGTTAGTGGCGTCACTAGGGTTAGCGTCACACAATGCGGTAAACCTATGGTGTCAACCCTTGTCAGACTTCCCCATGGACCTCATTCGAGCCTAAGTGCTCTGGTGAGGGGCGCACCCAGTGACTATCTGCTCTGATGGCACCCTGATCTGTTTCCAACCTGCTCTGGTGGGAGCCTGCTCTGGTGGCACCCAGCTCTAGTGGAGCCAAGCAATTGTATTTAAACTCAGCTCTGTTATGAAACTGACTAGAACTCTATCAAATTTTCTCTTTTCCTATATGGTGTCCGCCTACCTTTGCAAAGGCGTCGGCTGCTGCTGTTCGCGACCCTGCACAACCAAGTGGTACCACTCCCCAGTCAGAAACGAAAGTCTTTTTCAGGCACCTGGAGTAGCTTTGTTATATATCCTGTGTGTTGACCTAATTTTGTTCAGCACGAGCCTTGACATCCCACCTCACCCCCTCCCTTTTATTGGATGCTGACGTCACCAATTAACCCGGTGACACTGTGCCGTCGAACCCTTCCTACCACACCCTTCCTCCCTGATTTTATTTTCGGTGGGGGGGGGGGGGATGATGATGTTTACGTTCTAATTTGTCCTTAAGAATGGTATCAGGTGATTCATTTTCAAGAAGTTATTTTTCTGCAGGTTTCTAGCCCCCTCCCAATTAATAAGCCAGCAGTTTTCCCAGCCGGTAGATATTTTTGTTAATTTCCTTAGACATTTACAAGACTTAATATACCGATAGGAGTCTTAAAAGATTGCACTCTTTGCATGTGCACATTAATGTGTATAGCTTTCGAGGAATATACTTTTTCACTTGCTGTAGGTTAGTATCGTTTTTATTTCTGTATATTTTAATTTTTTTTTAATTTTATGTAAAATGAATAGAATAATTTAATTAAATTTTATGAATACACCAACTTTGTTATCGTTTTTCCTTTGTCTATTGGGTTTCAGTCCTTGCTATCGTATTGTTCATCTAACCGCGAGCCAAATATTAAAACTGATTTAATTTTCAAAAACCATATAACGGTACCAAAAGTATAATATGTATATATATTTTTATGTAACAACCCTGTACAAGAATGTACGCCCAAACGATGCTCCATTCAAAATGTATTATAATCACACGGCCCGCGGTAGACAACTTAAGTATGCTGACATTCAACACCCCGAGTTTATGTCATCTTGGTGACATCTTAGTGAGCGCACAGTGACTTCAACGGCGTCATACGTCATCACCGACATTAATATCTGCTGAAGCGTGACTGAGCAGGACGCTCTTGCACGACCGCTCACGAAGAGCAGCGTCCAGGACCCCGGTCCGACGTATTCGTAACCGTTAAAGTCAAAACCAGGATCAGGGACCCCCCCGCTGAGAAGCAGCGGACGCGGATTGGCCTGGCTCGTGAAACCCCCCACGTGTCCGGGGGCCACATGTACAAATTGGCCCGGTTGTGAAACCGACCAGGCCGGGCAGAAGACTATTTCGAGCAAAATCTTCCCGCCGCCGCGGCGCAGCCAATGCTCCGGCCAGACGTATATCCAAGTTAGAAGCTGCCACAGTCAAAACTGTTGGAAACAGCAGGGCATTTGCCACAAAACCAGCCTTTCACCTTCCGTGGGACTTCGACTCTCTCCGTTAGCGACCGGCACCAGTGTCCTGAGCGCAGGCACAGGCCAGCGCAATGGGGCATGGAACACCGAGACACGACAAGGGATCCACCCCACCGGCCAGGAACAGGAGGCAACGACCCCCGGGACGCCCGCGGGTCACCCCCCCGCGGCGCCAGGATCCCGCAGGATCTAGACTTTAGTCCATGAACGATCGCCTCAATCTTAGCCGAAGACGAAACCACACTCTACCACTACCTCACCGTCTTCGCCAGGTACGGCGAGCAAGCCATATCATGCCCGGCTCTGGTGACTTCGTCGCCCTTCTCGGTGCCTAACCGCCTTGTCGCTTCTTAAACATGGCACCGGAAAGAATCATCATTCCATAATTTAAGCTTTCAAGGGCGAGGGGAACGCCCCCCGCCCTTGACCCCATTCTGTCCGCCTGTGATTATTCGGTCTGGCCACACCGGGCCAGACCTTATTAAGACACATAACCGTTGCCCGGGGGGAACGACCCCGGTCACCGGCCGTCCCGATATCCGCAGCCCTCGGAGGCGTGGAATCCCGCAGGGGACGCCGGGCGGGCTCGTCTGGTGACCAGGTCCGGCGAGCCGACACCGCCACCGACAGAGGCGACTGCCGGTAGCGGCCAATTCGTCAGACCACAGCCCCCGACTCAAATCCCCCGATTGAGCGCCGGGTAACCAGGATCAGGGACCCCCCCGCTGAGAAGCAGCGGACGCGGATTGGCCTGGCTCGTGAAACCCCCCACGTGTCCGGGGGCCACATGTACAAATTGGCCCGGTTGTGAAACCGACCAGGCCGGGCAGAAGACTATTTCGAGCAAAATCTTCCCGCCGCCGCGGCGCAGCCAATGCTCCGGCCAGACGTATATCCAAGTTAGAAGCTGCCACAGTCAAAACTGTTGGAAACAGCAGGGCATTTGCCACAAAACCAGCCTTTCACCTTCCGTGGGACTTCGACTCTCTCCGTTAGCGACCGGCACCAGTGTCCTGAGCGCAGGCACAGGCCAGCGCAATGGGGCATGGAACACCGAGACACGACAAGGGATCCACCCCACCGGCCAGGAACAGGAGGCAACGACCCCCGGGACGCCCGCGGGTCACCCCCCCCGCGGCGCCAGGATCCCGCAGGATCTAGACTTTAGTCCATGAACGATCGCCACACTCTTTGCCGAAGACGAAACCACACTCTACCACTACCTCACCGTCTTCGCCAGGTACGGCGAGCAAGCCATATCATGCCTGGCTCTGGTGACTTCGTCGCCCTTCTCGGTGCCTAACCGCCTTGTCGCTTCTTGAACATGGCACCGGAAAGAATCATCATCCAGAACGGCCAACCGTCACTGAGAATGTCACTTACAACGGCTTTTTGCAATGTCAAACAACTTTGCCTGCCCTTGGCCTTAGCTAACGAAAAGCACAACGCATGCTGAATGCTCATTTAGTTCAGGCCCGTTCTTAGGCATACGCTGACTACGCATCCGCGTAGGGCCCCGAACATGAGGGGGCCCCCGTGAGGCGCCCTCGATCCCCCGTTTTTTTTTTTTTAACTGGCACTGCAGCCATCTGCAGTGGTGGGTGGTGTTTTCTCCTCAGCTCGAGGGAGCTCCACCCCCGGGCCCCGCCCCCTTCTGGGGCCACCAACCTACGCTCCATGCTTAGGGCCCTCAAACATTACGCCCGTGTGTGAAAGATCGTGAAAGATCGTGAAAAAGGACAACCTGTTTCGTGTCATTATTTAAATGAAGATTTTTTTTTTTAACGCTTAACTTATTACACGAGCTAATCAAGATAAGGTTTTATACGAATAGTGATTGTAATGTGAGCGTTTGGAGAGTAAGAGCACTGGGCACACTATCATCAGTCACCAGCGTGTAACTAAGAAGGGCCAAGTCTAAGTGTAGTTAAGTTAGTCGTTGTCCTATTCCGGTTCTATGATTCGCGTTTCTATGTTTGGACTTTGAAAGTATCGTAAATTTGTTGTTCTTTTGGATGCATTTCACTGTGCAATCTTTTATAATGGGCAAGGTGACAACAGTCATAAAATACTAGAGAAAACCCTCGAAACAATGACGGCGGCAATGCATGAACTATGAACGGAACGTCCCAACTTAACTAACAGTCCGTACAGTTTTGAAGTCACTTTTGACACTTAATAACTTTTTTTTTTTTTAAACACAGCCGCACAATTAGTGATGTTTTGGACGCCTTTGAACACATCATTACAACACTATAGACATGCATAAAGAAACTATAGATTTTTATAATTATTTTTTCAATTTGAGATTATTAAATTCAAGGTTTTTATTAAAAAAAAAAAAAAAAAAAAAAAAAACAAAAACCAACGGACAAAAAATATATAAATAAATAAAGCATAGTACTCAGT
The DNA here is from genome assembly GCA_964033795.1 of Lymnaea stagnalis. Lineage (NCBI taxonomy): Eukaryota > Metazoa > Mollusca > Gastropoda > Lymnaeidae > Lymnaea > Lymnaea stagnalis. The sequence continues at coordinate 137,105 of CAXITT010001077.1, read as the reverse complement.
GCTAGTGATGTGGATAAAAACCAAATTGTTATCTGGGATGTGTTGTGTCAAAGTAAGGGGCTGTAGCTCAAGTGGTAGAGCGCTCGCGTGTCAAAGTAAGGGGCTGTAGCTCAAGTGGTAGAGCGCTCGCTTAGCATGTGATAGGTACGGGGATCGATACCCCGCTGCTCCATTTTTTTTCATCCTCCTTTTACGCCATTAATGTGGTTGAATTTTTTTACATATCACAATATTATAAACTATTCCACAGCTTCTTCATATACATAATGCACAATACTTTCGATATTTAAAAAAAGGCATGTTGCATGTACCATGCAACCCCCAGAGCCCGTGGCATGTACCCTGCAAACTTTTTAAACTTTAAAAGCAGAAAAGTTTCTGGGAAAAGTAACGCGACGGGCCTGGCTTCAATATACAGAAGACCTTCAAAAAAATGCAAGATAATGGTGGAGCAAAAGTGGTTTACACTCAGAAACCAAGGGGAATGCTGCCCACTGCTCGACAAAGTCTTAGATGGGTGGATTGATGATGTAGAGATGGCGTAAGGTCAGCTCGGTGCAGGTGAATGGAGACCGAAATGGAATGGAAGGAGGTTGTTGAGCAGGCCATAGCCCGACATGGGGTGCAGCGCCAGTATTTATGATGTCTGATGGAAGGGTGTGGTTGAACAGGCCAGAGCCCTACGTGGACTATAGTGCAACTGATGCTGATGATGATGAAGAGTCATCGATAAGGAGAGCTCCAACCCCAAAAAAACGCAGGTTTAGGTAAGGGTTAGGTACGGATGCAACATTGATACTCAAATTATCACAGTTGTTTGCCCCCCCCCCCCCAAACCCGGGTGCAATGAAGTTTCTCGAAAGGTTCCAACTATTAAAACACGCAGTCCAATGGGCAGGCGCGTGTGTGTAACCGTACACCTAAACAAAACAAAAAAACTTACATGTAAAACTCCGCCCCCGATTCTTCCTCCAGCTCTTTCCACAACGGGAAGGCGTCCACCATCATCTTGACATAGAAGTCCTCCTCGTAGGCGTAGCGGATGATGCGGCTCTGCCCGTGGGAGCTGCCGCGTGAGTGTGGGAGAGGGAACTGGCACAGGGAGATCATGGCATCGGTTAGTAGCAAGCGCCGGTCGGCAACAAGAAGGTAGAACATTATTTAGAAATGGTTTATACAAAATTGTTAGATATAATTTTTAAAATATAATACAACCAGGGGCGACGCTAGGGTAGGTGCCGTCCAAGGGGTTACTATATTTTTGTCAGCCCCCGCCCCTTAGTCCCTTCCCCCCCCCCCCAACCATTTTCCATCTGTCGTGGCCAAAAAATGTCATTCCTCCATTTAAAGTAAACAGGTGCCACCCGGGGCCCACCGCCCCGTCGCCTTCCGACACCTCTGATTGGGTTACTATATTTTTGGCAGCCCCCGCCCCCTAGTCCCTTCCCCCCCCCCCCAACCATTTTCCATCTGTCGTGGCCAAAAAATGTCATTCCTCCATTTAAAGTAAACAGGTGCCACCCGGGGCCCACCGCCCCGTCGCCTTCCGACACCTCTGATAACAAAGTCAGGGAAATGATTTTGATGGTCATTGCCTCCCCCCCTCCCCCCAAAATCCCACATGTTCACATGGAGTCGTTCCATGTGCTTGTCTTGTTTAACTCTAATAAGGATTTTCTTAACGAATTTAAAAAGAAAAAAAAAAAAAAAGTAGTAAGATTCACCTGTTCCAGGAGCAAAACTTTCTTCCCTTTTTTCACCAGATTGTAAGCACTGGACGAGCCCTCGATCCCAGCTCCAATCACGATGACGTCATAGGCCGCCTTCGCCGCCGCCATATTAGTTTTGTCGTTATTCTTTTGTTGTGGGGAAATCTCAGTTGGGTCAGGACCAATGACGTGTGGTCACTTTTTTTTTTATCAATGCCTGGAAAAAAATAAAAGGAAAGAGATTGCTGCGATGTCTGACGCTCAATTACTTTGTAGCGTATCCTTATTTTTATTCATTTAAAAAAATTAAACTTTTCAAATGTTTCATTTATGAATTGGGTATTATTTTGTCCCCCTTGTAGGCACTATTTCGTCGCTAGCAGTCTTCAAAATGCTTTGAATCCTTTGAATTGATAGGCACCCCAACTCGAATTTTCAAATACACGTGACACATACAAAAAGCATATCATTGGAAAGAGCTGGTTGTAAGTTTTCCAATGACACCAAGGTTATCTTCGTATCATTTATAGGAGAAAAGTTATGAATTTTGTTAGTGATTTATTTTTCCCCATTATTCGGCTTTGTATTGACATTGACTTCTAAAAATTGATCGACGGAAATTTGATCGAACGGAAATTTGGTCGAATCTATTTTCAGTTCACACGCTAAAATTTTGCGTCAAATTTCTTTTTGAATGTATTTTTTGTTTTACTTTATAGTTTACTATTAGCATTCAGTTTGGCCAATCTCATGAAATAGCGGAAAGTTATTAATAAAACTTTCGGGCCATCTGTTTGGACAATCTCTCAACAGCCGTTCGGTACATCTACTTTAATGTGAGAAAGGAAATTATTACTTAGCTTAGACCAAAACATGTTGAAAACTTTATTTTACGAAAGATTTTACAAATCAAATGTTTATGATACATATAGTCTATATGTTGGTTTCAACGAAAACCTTTTCTAAAAATAGTAACATTTCGTCATGCGATGTGAGGTTATCCGGTCTTAGAAACGAAATCTATTATTATTTACCCATTGCACAAAACACACGAACAGATAAACGCACACGTCCTTGCACATATACATTAAACTACTGGTAATGACTGCACAGTAGAGAAAAAAAGGGGGGGGGGGGCGTTAAAATTCTCGGTCTACTTTTTAGCTGGCTCACATTCCTCGCCAGCAAACATTTGAATTTGTGCTGTCATGGTGATAAGGTTTGAAATGAGACGAGATCTCCACACTATCATAAGTTGTACCCTCGAGGCCTTTAGCCATTGACTCAATGCTTCACAGCTTCATTTTAGTAGCGATAGTGTCTCTGGTTAGCAGTGGGAAAAATCGAGGCCGCCATGACAGCGTGTAGGCCCTGGTTAAAGAAACGCTGAACCAAAAGATATCTTGTGAATGGTATTTTTTTTAAAAATCGGATCCCTAGAATTTGATAGACCTATCAACTGAAAAGTCTATTATCCAAATATTTGATAGTCCTATCAACTGAAAAGTCTATTATCCAAATATTTGATAGTCCTATCAACTGAAAAGTCTATTATCCAAATATTTGATAGTCCTATCAACTGAAAAGTATATTATCCAAATATTTGATACTCCTATCAACTGAAAAGTCTATTATCCAAATATTTCATAGTCCTATCAACTGAAAAGTCTATTATCCAAATATTTGATAGTCCTATCAACTGAAAAGTCTATTATCCAAATATTTGATAGTCCTATCAACTGAAAAGTCTATTATCCAAATATTTGATAGTCCTATC
>CAXITT010001077.1:122536-132843 GCA_964033795.1 Lymnaea stagnalis | reverse complement strand
GGGGGGGGGGGGGGGAGGGGGTGATCTTCTTCGTCTTCTCACCGTCACAGTCTTCAGATTGTTGGTCAGCTTTTCTCTTTTAAAACATTATACATGGCAGTAACGTTCAAAACAAGTTGGTAACATAAAGACCGCGTAACTACACTGTACTGAACCACAAACAGTATACCGGAAGGAACTGGATGATGACAACGAATCTCGAATCCGTTCTTTGGTAGGCCCACTGATAGTGACTAAATGATCACTCTGCACAGCTAATGAGCACTTGCTAGCAGTTTCAAGCAGCAATCTTCTGCCGGTCAATGGAGGATCTGTGCTGTTCCTGTGGTAACGGGGCTGAAGTACGCTGAGTCGTATGGCCGCTTGGCATAGGTGGTTTTTGAACTCTTTGCAGCGCAGGCGTACGAAATTAGAAAAATCTAGAAATCTAGGTCACTTCCGCTGTTTACAGCAGAGCTTGGGGTGAGTCGGTACTGAGTGTGGTAATCGCATTGACCTTGAAAGAAAGTAGTCATCGCAATGACCTTGGAAGAATGAAGCCTTCGCGTTGACTTCAGCAGACTGTGCTCATCACATTGACCTTGGCAGAAAGAGGTCATCCCACTGACCTTGGCAGAATGGGGTCATTGTAACGACCTTGAAAGAACGAGGTAATTGCACTGACTGTGTCTGAGTGTGGTCATGGCATTGTAGACCATTCCCATAGCAAAGAAAAGTAACCAGAGAATCAGCATAAAATTGAGCCAAGTATATTCACTTACTATTTTGTTTACTTTAACCTGTTGGAGGACGGACCCCCTCCCCCCCCCCCCACCCCTCTGACATCTTGCTGCGAACCACACGACATCCACAAGCCACTGACTCACAAACCACTGAACTAAGGGCGTCTCTTCCCGTTGCTGCGCCATAATGATTTTTTACGACCTCCCGTTTCCATCTCTAGTTGCTCCCAGAAATGCTGATCAATCCATTATCAATCTTATCTTGCCTTTAGGCACGTTATCGGTTAGACTTTTAAAAATGCATTTTGTGGTAGTTTCTGGTAACAATCGATTGTTTTCTAGCGAGAGCACCATTTAAAAAAAATAAAAAATTGACAAGCACAAAGTGTTGGCGTATATTGCTTGGAAACGTCCAATTTTAAAATCGATCAACAGGTTTTTACGCACTTTCGCTAAAGTGAGCATCCATGAAATGAATTGCTTGCTAGCGATTTTGGCGCACCAGGGTCCAGCCGTGTCTGTGGTGAAGCCTCATTCTAGCATGAGGCCCAAAGACGATCTACGGAGTGCGACGTTTATAGTTAAGTAAACCTTGTAAAGAGTATACTAAATAGAACACAAATGTATGCCATAAAATATAATTAAACGGTCAGTGCCTCTCAAACTACTTGTAACCATGGAACAAGACAATGTGAATTTTGATAAAAAGGAAAGGGGGGGGGGGAGGGGTAAATCGATTTAGTCAAGGACAAGCATACCTTCCACCCCCATCCTCTCTCTCACACACTCACACACACGAAGTGCAGTAAAATATTTACAGTAGTAATAATCGTCTGGTCGACCCCTGGATCAAGCTGTGAACACCGCTGATTTTACAGCAGTGAACAAAAGAAATCTTATCTGTGATTCTTACACACACAAAACTACGACCCCTTTATTAATATATCCCATGTATAGAACGAATCGATGATCGTCATTATTTTTTTAAAATGTTTTTATTATTTTATTTTTTTTTACAGGTGAAAATATATAATGATTTAATTGGGTTTAAAAAAATAGGGATGATCGGCAGTGATTCTCAAAGTGGGCAGCTGAAACTAAGAGGTTGTAGAGATTGTGTGGGGCGCTGGGATTCCCAACGGGGGTGGTGAGGAATTATATCAAGAATATGTTATACATTTTAAAGACACTAAGTTGAAATTCTATTTGTCTTTGAGGTCAGTGCCAAGAGATGCATTGGTGTCTTCAAAAGTCTCCACAATCTTGTCAATTAATTTGTCAAATTGGATTCAAAATAACCAATTTATCACTGAATCAATTAAGATATATGATTTCATTTGGTATGTACATTAAATATTCTGTTTAATGTTGCACTTTGATATTTAATTTGGTAATTATTTTCAATTGAGGGCTCTAAACATTACTAGTATATACATTTTTTTTTATAATAAAGGGGGCTGTGGGGGAGATTATGTCCCTAAGGGGGCGATGACCAAAATTAAGTTTGAGAACCACTAGATATTCGGGGTCTTCACACTGTCTTCACGTAACTGTTTATTAAGGACTAGAGAAATACCCCACAAAGCCCTGGATTGGATTCGGGGGGAAAAAAACACAATTTTCTACAGCCTTTTATCTTAACGTCCCTAAAGACTAAATAAAAAATTAATTTTAATTTGTGTCCTCTTAGAAACACATTTATAATAACTTAATTTTAACGTTTTGGGACTTGGGACCCAGTCCGTTTCATTTATTATTCAAACTACCATGATTTAAAAACTAAATCTAATTTTTTAAAAGTTTAACTTAAGGTATCCCACTCCCTAGTGGAATCCCCATTCCCCGGCGAGACCCCATTCCCAGATGGCACCCGTTATGCGGATGGATCCCATTCCCCTTGTGATTCCATTCCCTTGTGGGATCTCGCTCTCCAGTGGATCCCGTTTAATGAGGTACACTTTATATATATATATGATTTCATGGGGTCATGACTTCTTAGTTCTACGTCACAAGTTCGTTATCCCTTTTTTATTTATTTATTTTTTTAATTTTCAATGTCCCCATTAAAAAAAAAACCACTAGACCCATTCTATATACCCACTACCCAGTGACTACCCGCAATTTTAGTCACTGAAATATTTTTGAAGTTTTTTTAAACGTATAAAGTTATTTAAATCTTTATGAACACCGTTGTACACAAAAACTTTAATGTTAAAACGTTATATTGCCAGGTAATTGAGGTAAACGAAGAATAATTTTTGCACCAAATAAATACCAACTTATCATATAAATATCTGCAAACTTATTTCGAAAAAAATGCACTGCAAGCGTTTCTTGCATAGAGCCTTCTTATAGTTAATTATTTTAAAAATGAATTGAAAAATGTACATTTTGAACGTCTCAATTCTCAATCACAATCACCACTGACCTAATTTCCATACGGCTGAATAATTTAAAAATCAATCGGAAAGTGTCGCCAATGCGGCAAGCATGTGTGCAAACAGTCATAGCAGTAAATAATATTTAATATATTATATAAAATGTGTACGTACAGCTCTAATTGAAATCCCTGATGATATGCCAGCTTGCTCCGAAATGCAGAACCAACGAATGAATCTTAGAACAGCACGCTCGCGGACATTACGTTGCTATAGTAGGTACACAGAACTTTCATCACATTAAATCTGGTGACCTCGCGCGGCTAGTGTGCTATCGCGGTGAATGGGCAAATTCTTGCTCCAGCTTAGAATATGCACATTCATGCAATACAGCTGGGAACGCTTTTTCAAGGTCAACGACAGTAAATGCATTTAGATGTCAACCATTGACCGGACAGATCTAATCTAACCATCTTTGAGGCAGCCCCATTTGAAATTAAATTTCTAGAATTAAATACATTTATATCTTCCAAACAAACTTTTATTGTCGTAAATATGCTTAAATAAAATGTTAACAGACATATTTTAACGAAAACCTGGCATTTAAAGAAATTTCAAGAAATTTATGTTCTACTTTTTAATTTGTTTAGACTCTAATTTTTATTTTTTTAAAGTCTTTTTTTTCTCCTTTTAATTTTCTTTTTTTTTTTTTTTTAAATTGAACATTTAAATATGTGGCTTTTTTTTTTTTTTCGTTGATTTTAAAAAAAAAAAAAAAAAGGAAACAGGGTGCTCAGGGAGGTAGAACAATTTAAAAATAAATCAATTTGTCCAAGATTTTCTGATAAGGTTACGAATGAAATCTTCAGTGAAATAAGTTGTCTTGATTTATTGATATGCTAGAGGTCATCGGTCTTGCGATCAGAGGCGTAGCGAGGGTGTTTGGCGCCCGGGGACAAGATCCATTTTAAAGCGCCCCTTGTTCTTTTTTTCAACTCTCAAACCCATTATTTTCATCAATGAAATAATATCAAAGCACATTTTGGCGCCCCTAACTAGCTGGCGCCCGGGTACATCTGCCCCCCCACCCCGCTACGCCTCTGTTTGCTATTCACGTCAAAATTATTTTAAAGACCAGCTATAGCCCACCAAACTATGGCGGCCACAATGTTACGTGACAAAACATGCATTCAAGTAACGCACTTTATAAGATTCTCAATTAGTTCGCCCCCGCCCCTCCTTTACACCACCATCCTGAAATCATTGTATGTTTTAGTTCCTGAAAACAATGCCATTTTGTAGTCAGTCATTATTTGTATTTCCAAAAAAGAAAATATTGCGCCCCAAACGCGCTTGCGGTATTTAAATTTTTTTTAAAAACAACAACAACTATTATTTAGCCCTGTTATCGGGAATTTTATTTGCTGAAAACATTGGTGACATTAGTTGTTACCAAGAGAATTAAGTATCGGGGTTCTAATGTCCCGCGCGCTTTTACACCGGAGATTTATTACACCAACTATTTCCGTAAAATAAAGGGAAATATTACGAAGCAAACGCACTTGCAATATTTGTAAGAATCTCATTTAGCGCAGTTTTCGGGAATTTTATTTAGTGATATCAGCGCCATCTGGTAGCGTTAGTGACATAGTAACATAGAGAAGTGTGAATTTTGATTATACAATATATTCACGCAAGTACTCCTGACACGTGCATTGTTATTGAAATGACAACACATTGACTTGGGTGTTGTCCACCTCTTTGAAAGCAATATAAAAATAAAAGTATTTTGACGTGTTTTATCGTTTTTTTCATGTGTTGTTATTATTCATTCCGGATCTATGCTGTTTGAACGAAGAAAAGCACTGACAGAACGGAATGATCTGAAAATGTAATGTCTTCCAGAATTATGATTTTTAAAACTACATAAAAATAAATACTCTGTTTCCGCTGGGTCTCGAACCCAGGACCTTCCGCGTGTTAGGCGGATGTGATGACCACTACACTACGGAAACCACAAGTTATAAGATAACGAGATGACAAAAATAAATACTGCCAGTCCTGTGCAATAATTTGAAAATAGTCTTTATTGTTACCATTCGTTCTTATTATTGATATCGCCACCATTGAACACTTCTCCACGGGGATCCGCCTGTAACCTCCTAACAACTCCCTAACGGGAAGAAAGATTACGAATGGGGACAAAAGTCCCTAACGAAAAGAAAGATTAAGAATGGGGACAAAAGTCCCTAAAGAAAGGAAAGATTACGAATGGGGACAAAAGTCCCTAACAAAAGGAAAGATTACGAATGGGGACAAAAGTCCCTAACGAAAAGAAAGATTAAGAATGGGGACAAAAGTCCCTAAAGAAAAGAAAGATTAAGAATGGGGACAAAAGTCCCTAACGAAAAGAAAGATTAAGAATGGGGACAAAATTCCGTAACGAAAAAAAAAGATTAAGAAGGGGGGGAAAAAGTCCCCAACGAAAAGAAAGCTCAGATTCAGAAGAACTGGAAGAAAATGGATGGAAGTACAATTTTTTTTAAAAAGCAACAACAACAACACGAGAAATAAGTATTGAAGCTATGTAAAATTATGAATTGGGTTTATACTTTGAGGAGTCAACGTACCAAATCTTTTTAATAATTTGTACTCCATATCAATACTATCAGGTGTGTCACTTGCAAACTGGCATTAATATGTGTACGTCTAATTTTAGCAACCACCGCTTGCCTCCCCTGTGTTCTGCTTCTTAATCGGCTTGAGGGCTTTATCACAGACCAACACTCTTCTTCTAATCAATATGAGCATATGCGGCCGTCCCCATAAAGTAATTCACGTTATTATGGGATAATTTTACCCCCTCCTTGTGATAATCTGTCACATATCTCAGACCCCCCCCCCACCCCCTCTCAAGTATGTCACACAATCGAACTAAAAGATTAGCAACTACTTATATTTTATTCTAAAACACACTTCACCATTAAATTTTGAAAGGGAAAGGAACATATTCTGTCACAACACATATACATATGTCACAATACATGTACATCTGTCACAAAAGAAAGTTTTAACATCACTGTCAAATTCAGGTTTATTTGTATGATAAAATTATTAAATGTATTACGTAACAAATTTTCTTTACCCCCGTGTCACAAACGGTCACATTTTCTTTACCCCCGTGTCACAAACGGTCACATTTTCTTTACCCCCGTGTCACAAACGGTCACATTTTCTTTACCCCCGTGTCACAAACGGTCACATTTTCTTTACCCCCCGTGTCACAAACGGTCACATTTTCTTTACCCCCGTTTCACAAACGGTCACATTTTCTTTTCCCCCGTGTCACAAACGGTCACATTTTCTTTACCCCCGTGTCACAAACTGTCACATTTTCTTTACCCCCGTGTCACAAACGGTCACATTTTCTTTACCCCCCGTGTCACAAACGGTCACATTTTCTTTACCCCCGTGTCACAAACGGTCACATTTTCTTTACCCCCCGTGTCACAAACGGTCACATTTTCTTTACCCCCGTGTCACAAACTGTCACATTTTCTTAGACCTCATCCGGAACGTGACGTACTTTATGGACGATCACTGTATGGCCGTGAACTATGCGAATACATGTCAACTGGCACATTTGTGGCGGGCCTACCTTAAAAAAATTTTTAACCGCCCTCATCATTAAGGCCATTGCAGGATTCACTACATAGGTATAATAGGCACTTAGCGACTGCCAAAGTCTAACGGGCCTAAAAATTTAAGAAAACAATTTTTATAGATTCCTGCGCCTTAACAAAAAAGATACATTACATTTAAAATAAACATATTAGTAAAAATGTTGTGTTTTTTTTTAATCAAAAAGATATTACGTAGGCCACAGATGCCAGCATATGGATGCAGCAACGAACACTACCAGGTCTAACTGAAATATAGCAATGCACCGCTTTCACATTGAAAGGAATATTTATTTAAAAAATATCATAGTTCAAATGAATAAAGCAGGGCCGATTTAGGGTCAAATTATTACATTATTGAGCTTAAGACTGACTTTGAAAACATCCCGATGGCAGTCATAAGACGATACTGCCAAAATTAGCTGGTAAGACAGAGCCGACGCGTGGGGCGCTGATATTTACAGAGCCCATAGTTGTGATGCTGAAAACAATCTAGATAGCTGTCAACTTTGAATGGGGGGGGGGGGGGCGTACCAAAAACCCTAAAGCCGCGAGGCAGCCCAGCTGGTAGGTCCAATGTTGTGTGCAGCCAAACGTCAAATACAATACTGTTCAATTGAAGTTGTTTTTGTCTTTGCTTCAACCAACTTATTGAAGCTTTTTGATAAACTTGAACAACAAACCAAAGCCACCTGGTTAGAAGTTGGGATTGACTATACAAAATGTGCTTGAAATGAGACAAAGCATCAAATATCGGATGATCTCCCGTTGCATTAGATACACTCAATAAACAAATAATTTTAAACAAAAATCCTTTATTATTGTATTAGATTAATTTAGATTCACTTGAATACAAATTAAGATGAACAGCAACTGAGTATTATGACAATGCAAAAAAAAAAAAAAATATCCCCTTACTCGCTAACCGGACAGCCTCTCAAAAGCTAATAAGAATTTAGTAAATTCAGCAGGAATTAAAACTGTTGAACATATTCCCCCACAAGTCGATGGTCTTGAAGTTATGAATGAACTTTTACACATTCATTTCCGTTTTTAAAAAGTTTTGGGTCCACAGAAGAGTTCATTCTGTCTCACGCAGTGAAGACCTCTGTCAAACTACATACAGCAATGAAAATATCAAGATGTCCGAGTTTTCCATTGTCTATTTAAAAATGTATTCTAAAAATAGATTGTTGGTTTAATGATGAGCAATAGTCCCCTATTTAGTGTGCACTGTCATGTAGACATTACTATCTTAAGAACACAATCCAGTTTATACAGTTGTATACAATTTATAATTTTTAGAATAATTGATTGGCGATTTATTAAAATATATTAATGAAATATATAACAATATAGGCTATATATGTATATATAACTGTATAAATAACAGTATGTATCACAGTATATTAACAATTGTGTGTGGTTGCAAGTGAAAACTTTGTTTTTTTCCTTAAATTTTAATTATTTTTTTTAAGGATGGGGCGGATGGTGGGAGTGTGATGGTGGGGGTGTGATGGTGGATGTGAATAGTGTGACTGCAAGAGGCCTCAAAATTTGAATAGCATATGGCCTCACCTTACCTTAAGACTCTTAATAAATTGTTTCCCAAATTATTTTTTTCCCTTGTCTCCTTTATTTTGTACACATATTTTTCCTTCATGAGCCACTAAGTCACTAGGATTTGTACCGCGTAATCCCGCTCCGTGGTTCCGTACAACAGATTTGATTGTCGGAACGGCTTAAATGGATATATTCAAATTAAAATAATTCACTCTTACAAAAAATGTCAAGAAATCAAACAGAAATCTGGCCAATAAGTTATTAATGAGAGGCTGTTGTTGTTGTTTTCTCTTTTGCTAACTACTCACTCCAAACTTGTAGCAAATAATTACAGCTTTATTCTCAGATCATTGTGCAATCTATTAACACTTCACTGTGAATTCTCTCAAACCCATTCGCCTAATTGGCAGGGCCTTTTGCTGTCACATTTTCAATCGGGCCCGGATCAACAAAAAAAACCCCCAAAAAAACAAAAAAAAAACAATGTTTGAAAAACGTGTAAGATCGAAATTTAAGAAAAACATACACTTAAACGTGTACCGCATGTTTCCGCTGTGTCTCGAACCCAGGACCTTCCGCGTGTTAGGCGGATGTGATCACCACTACACTACGGAAACATATTATATAAATAATATAAAATGAGTAAAACTGAGTAGGGTTAAGCCTGAAAAAATAAACGCAACAAAAGGTCATAAGCACACTTCTATTGCTGCCCACAGATACTACTTACCAGCTAAGTGCTATTTCTTATTTTTATTTTTATACCATTTTTTCTGTTGTTTTGTTCGCTGGCGAAGGCTTTTTGCCGACGCGTTCGCTGTTTTGTTGCGTTTATTTTTTCAGGTTTAACCCTACTCTGTTTTACTCATTTTATTTTGTACTAACCTGATTGCAGTCTCTCCCCTTATGCCTTATTACCCCTATATAAATAAAAGAGCAGTCATTTCATTGTTTGCAAGTATTCTAGGATACTAATAATAATATGCTTTAAATTTAAAAAGAATGCAATCTCCATTATTCAGAAACCAAGACGAAATGAAATCCTTATCACAAAAGACATAGGCATTATTATATGTGTGTCAGTCACATGAGGCAATGAGGCTCATATGATGAGGCTCATATGATGAGGCTCATATGACATATGATTATGATGAGGCTCCAAAAATATTTTTTTAAATTTATATTGCATATTAATAATTCAGTGGCGGAGCCAGATAAAGACTGTCAGTTGTTAGGAGGTCACATGCACAACCCACACGGAGAAGCGCTAAATGGTTGTGAGATACAATATAATGGAGTATATCAATAATAACTAATACATATAAACTATTTCATTTTAAAATAACTCCAAAACAAGGCCTCGCAGTGTTTATTATTTTTGAAAATAATTGTCCCTAGCATCCAAAGCAGTTTCCGTAGTGTAGTGGTCATCACATCCGCCTAACACGCGGAAGGTCCTGGGTTCAAGCCCCAGCGGAAACATGCTTAATTATTTTTTAAAAATAATTTTTAAATTGAAAATATTAGAAGGAAAATCTAATGCCCTTAAAGAAATTCTTATCTTTAAATTATATTTATTACAATATACACATTCAGCTATTGTAGTGTATTTTTTAAATAAATAATGAAAAAAAAAATTAAAAATATTGGCGACACATGACTGATTTATCATTTAAACTAGGAGCTTGATAATGAAAGAGGACAAATAAAAAAACGTCACGAGAAAACACGGAACAATTACAAAAACGACGGTTCCCAAAAGGTCCTCCTCGGCGAACAAAAACAGTATCGTAAGAAAAAAATAATAATATCAACTTGAAAAACTTAAAAAAGAAATTGTCGAAAAGAAAACTCCAAAATAGTCGATTATTGGCTACCAACTTAAAATCACCGTGCGCCATTTTTTTTTAAAAACTACACTTTAATGAATTTTATAAATTGGGGGGGGGGGGGGGGGTTTTTTT
>CAXITT010001077.1:108897-122527 GCA_964033795.1 Lymnaea stagnalis | reverse complement strand
GGGGGGGGGGGGGGGAGGATATCTTTAAGTTCAAAGCAACTGTTTGTTTGTTTAGAACAGCTTACTGTTAGTTACGGTGTAATCATCCAGCAACAATCACTAAAGTATTTTCATCCTATCCAACCAATGTCCATGACGCTCTTGCTTCGACATTTTTAACGATCTCAACTTTTATCATACCAAACATGGGTTTAGGAAAAGGGGGAATCCTTAAGAGAATATCCGGTCCGGTGATAGACAATTCGTACGAAGCAAAAGATATTTTTCGAACTCCGCCCCCCCCCCTCCCCCTCTTTTTTTTTCAGCATCCATAATGATAAAAACAATTTTAAAGGCAAACTGCGTGGGTTAGGACACCTTGAGAGGATTGTAGAGCAGCAAAAGTGATCTACAGGCAGAACCCTATGGACAAGGTTCTTTCCAGGGCCGGATTTACACATTTCTGCACCCTAGGCCAACATGCATAATAAAACATCACCCCCGACCTAAAAAAAATAAAATAAAAAAAAATATTAAATTCTTTATAAGTATTATAATTATCACCTCCAAGTGGTGAGTGGGGGGGGGGGGGAGGCAGCGGCTCACCCCTGCAAAAAAAAACACGACCCCCGACCTAAAAAAAAAAAAATAAAAAAAAATATTAAATTCTTTATAAGTATTATAATTATCACCTCCAAGGGGGGAGTGGGGGGGGGGGGGAGGCAGCGGCTCACCCCTGGTGGCACTTTTTGCTATACATGGGGAGAGTGAGCATTGTCGGCCCATTGGTTACATTTTTTTTTGTGGAAGGGCGCTGCCAAAATCTTGCCCGGGCGGCGCTAACCTTATAGCTACGCATTAGCCCCCAATTTAATATATAATAATCGTTTTTTATTTGGTTTGTTTTTAAAACACAATTACTTTATATAATCTATATAATCTCATAATAATGACAAGTGTGTAAATACTTAGTTGTTATTTCTTCTATACATACGCACCCACCCCTGAGTGCAGTGCCCCAGGCCATGGCCTAGGTTGGCCCCTACAGGAAATCTGGAAGTGGGTCTTCTATTTTAAATAAAATTGATCATAAAATTATGACCGTCTGTAAAATCATGTAAATCAAAGTGGCTGTAAGAATCATTTTATTCAGTCCCCAAATTTCTCTCTCACTGAATGCACCAATATCAAACTTGATTCGAGATTAGTTGCATAAAGTGCCAACAGTGGCGTAACTAGAGCTTGAAAATTGCAATGAATTATAAATAATTGTTTTCATGTTATATAGACAAACAAAACGATATTATCCATAAATTCCTGACCTAGCCGGATTGACCTCTTGCCTAGAGCCCGATTGACCTCTTGATCCAGCCTTATTGATATCTTGCGCCAAAGCCTGATTGACCTCTTGACCTAGCCTGATGGAACTCTTGACCGAGCCTGATGGAACTCTTGATCGAGCCTGATGGTTTGACCTATGACCTAGCCTGATTTATCGTTATAATTTGCCCATTTTCATTGCCCTAAATGGATCTGAGAAATGTTGGGAAACACTTCCACGTGAAAGATAATAATTTCATTTTTATTATTGCAAAGACATTCGGCTCTGCAATTATTATTAATTTTTTTTCCTTCAATTTTTACTGGCCAACTGGTAGAGAAATTAGAAACAGATTTGCTATTTTTTTATTTTATTTTTGTGTGTGAGCGAATGATCCTTCTTAAACTAATATTTAGGGCAATACATCGTGTTCAATCGCGTAGTTAGGGTTAGTGCTGCCCGGGGATGTCCAAGCTCCCCACCTCACTTACGAAATAAGTCTGCAGTTGGCAGAAAACGCCGCCCCTTCTTAAAATATAGAAAAAAATGTCCACGCTGAGCGGATGACCTTTGCATCCACCCCAGACTTAGCCTACGGTGATTGTATTGTTTGTGTCTTAATCATTGGCTATAGTAACTTGATAACATGTTCAGGCTTTATTAGACATGCTTCAACCTCCTGCTATAAGATGACTTCTTAGATAAGCTCAAAACTATCAAATTCAAGATTATGACCCTTGTGTGTTTAGGCCTACTAACTACCGTAAAGCAGGTTGGCTGTTGACTATATCGGAAAGCTGGTATTCGGGAATGGGACTATCATAGTTTTTACCCATTCAAATGTAATGAAAATATATTTTTATTTGTGTGTAACTGCCCGCATCATAAAAAATCATATTCATATAAATATAGGCCTTGAAAATGTGACTTGTTTTTGTTTAACAAATCATGGTATTCGTGGTAGGCCTATAAAATTAAATATTAAATAGTATATATTGCTTGGTTGATTTGTTCTGTTTTGTTAGATTTTAGACATAAAGAAATATTATTAATTTGCTATTTGTATTATATTTAAGATTTACATCCATAATTCTATAATGTAATATAAAATAAATGTTAATATTTTAACGATTCACCGGTAGCAGTTTTAATAAATTTATACGTCACCGGAACAAGACAACGAAATGCAACTTGCACTCTATTTGTTCATGTTATAGTTGTACTCTTACCAGCCTATACACATAACATAGACTTTGTATTCTAGGCAGTCAACAAATCAAAATGTCCCGGGAATCATCCCCAAACGTTTTACTTTTTGCTGCTTTGGAAGATTGGAATGATCTGGAAAAAGAATATGTGCAACTAGAGGTAAAAGTATTAATTCATTATTTATCATTAGGCTAAAATTTAAATCATAATAAAATAATTAGGCCAAACAAAAAAGCCTAAAGTTAGTTAAAGTTAAAGCCCTGCAGTATGCAGCGCATAAATCAAAATACAGTGGTAAAAAAAGGATAATGATAGTACTGATACAAGGGACTGGGCCGAACTAAACTCTAAACCAAGGCCATGGCCATAATAATTGCCATTTATAAATTAAATACAAATTAAAATATTTAAATAATTATAATAAATAAAAATATGGACTACACTATCACTACACTAACCACTAAATGAAAATGACTAAATCTACTAATAATATTAAAATTAATAACTTAAATTTTTCGTTGCGGAATATTAAAAAAAAAAAACAACACTTTTTCAAGGAGCAAAAAAGAGGGAGAGGTTGGTAGGCACTCCAACTCAAATTTTCAAATACATCTGACATACACATAGAGCATATCATTGGAAAGAGCTGGCTCTAAGCTTTCCAATGACACCAAGATAATCTTTCTATCACTTATAGGAGAAAAGTTATGAATTTTTTAGTGATTTATTTTTCCCCACTATTCGGCTTTGTATTTAATTTTTAAGACTGTGATCGCATTATTACACTTTTAGTACTATTTTGCATGTATCTTTTTGGCTATTAAAGTTAGAGCTCTCAAATTTGGAGGAAACATTTACAATACAATGTTTAACAAAACAAAACACATGAATTGTGAATTAACTTATTAAATTTGAAAAAAATTGATTTTATTTGCACATGGCGTGGATAACGACAGTAGTCGAAAAATTTAATTTTACAAAAAATGACATAATTACTAAACCAATGAAGCTATTGCTATAAAATTTTCAATACAAACAGATAATGTCCATCTAAAAGTAAGGCACGTTTAAAATAAATAAAATGCAGATCAGAAAAATTTATGCAACGTTAGAAAAAATATTTCATGAAAAGCGACTGCGGCCGAGATATTTTTACACTTAAATAGATAACTTTTAAACTAATAAAGCTATTGCAATGAAATTTTCAATACAAATAGATAATGTCCATCTAAAAGTAAGGTAAATTTAAAATAAATAAAATGCAGATCAGAAAAATGTATGCGACGTTAGAAAAAATATTTCATGAAAAGCGACCGCGGCCGAGACATTTTTACACTTAAATAAATAACTTTTAAACTAATAAAGCTATTGCAATGAAATTTTCAATACAAATAGATAGTGACAACCCAAATGTAACAGAATATTCAAGTATTACAAAAGCAATTTAAACCATGCTATACAAAATTAAAAAACATTTTATCTATAAAAGTTATTAAATTAATATCTATCTCTCATCGACATTATTGTACTGGTACATTTAAATACAAACATAAAAACATCCAATGCAATATAGCTATCCACAGTAATGGATAGTGTCCTTGTCCACAGATGGTATCCTTGTCCAGCTGAAAGTATACAAAATATTTAAAAATTAAATTTTAAAATTAGTGAACTGAAAATTGAAATAATTTCAATCAAAATATAAATTAACAAAATGAAAATCTCACATAAGAACATTAGAAACTAAAATTGACAATATTATTTCTTCATGATCTATGTTAAATAATATCAACTTACAAAATAATTTAACAGTGGTCTTAACATATCCTAAAGACAGAGCAATAACTGTCTCAAAAGATCGTGGACATGGTTCGTGGCTCCGGAGTTCTAGCAACAGTGGCAACACTTCATTCTCATCGATGGGTAGATTAAAAACAACATCATTGTCAACATCAAATTGGGTTGTTTATTGATCTCCTTCAGGTTGCAATGCATGTCCCACGTGGAATCTATAGTAAAAACAAAGGAAAATGCTCAAGACAGACTCAAGTATAAGCTAATGACATTGCAAATATAAATTGTTTTTTAAACAAAAATCACTTTAATGAGACAAAATAAATTAAAGGAATGTCCCCAGTGTTAAATATATTTAATTAGGTAGTATGAATATAGGTATAGTCTTAGTTTATCTAATAATAAAAGAATAATAACTAGGGTGGACTGACAAAAAAAAAGATTGTTTGCAATGAAATCACACAAATAAAAGAAATTTCCTTAGTATTAAAATGTATTTATTTCATTAATTTAATTCAACTATGAATATAAGTCTAAAAATACACCCTTATAACTAATACTAGTAGTATTAGTTTATCTAATAATTATTAATAGCTAATAAATACATAGTTGTTGTTGAAGAGGAGTTCATTTTTGCAAATTGATCAATTTCTTGTTTATTATAGAATAATTGTAAAAACTAAAAAAAAATTTTTTAAATACTTTCTTGTATATATTTATATTGTGTATTCATATTAGAATTAAAAAAAACTTTAGTTTAATCAGATGTTTTAATGATTTAGAAATGTTTTATTGAAAGCGTTTATTTCCAAATAATTTCACCCCCCTCCGGTCAACAAAATTATGTAAAAAAAGATGGCCGCCGTTTTTTCATAACATGTGGATTTTTTTCTATCGCTCAGTATCATAAATTCTAGCAACAGCCAGTAATGTTAATAATAAATGCTTTCAAAATTACTGCGATCAAGCTAGCTTGTCTTAAAGTTTCTATTCTTGCATCCACTATACAAAAAAATTAACACGAGTTTAAACTTACCCACAGTTTGCGCTCCAACTGTTCGTCTGAGACAGGTCAGAATGACACAGCATTTATACCGTCATGACCGGAATTCTTCAGCAAATAAAGTTTAAGACTGAAACTTATTTATTTTTAGAAAATGACGCATAAGAACGGCAAAGCCCGACATATACCGAAACCCGCCCTTCGCGGCTGGTCACAGAAATGTACCACACGAACCCCGCTGATTTTATCGCCCGCGTCATCCGGTATTGGCGTGCCTAAGGTTGGGTTTATTTAAAAATATTATTGTTTGGTTGATAAGACCTAACTTGGTATGAAATGAAAGATAATTGAATGCACTATATGAATATGTTTGTAAACTTATTTATTTCTTCAATTTAAATAAAATAAGTAACAACTTATTTATTTCTTCAGTTTAAATAAAATAAGTAACAGAAAAAACCATGAAATGTGAAAACGTTATTTGCTAAGCCATTTTTCTCCAAACCCTATGTTGTATGCATACCTTATCTTCACTTCTAAATGGATCTAAATAAAAATCATCTTCACTATCAAATGAAATAGTATAAAACAATTCCAAAGCTTTTTGAGCTGTTAATCGTCTATGAAACTTACTCACCTACCAGGGCCTAGGGTAGCCATAGCAACAGTATTGATATAGAAGAAAAAGCAGTGAAGAAAATCATTAAAATAATGCTTCAAATGACAACAAATAAACCTTGGTTTCCCTTATAAACAATGAAGTACCACTACTCTATGTAAAAGTCTTATTAAAAAATAGCTCTTAAAAAGTTTAACCGAGAAATAACAAAGAAACAAACATGATTTTGAAACAATGCACAGCGCGTTGGTCCATGCCTTTTAGAATTGCAGATGAAGGTACAGTGCACTGCGCCGCAGCGAAAGAGTTATCTTTCATTTCATTAAGGGTTTAGAAATTCATATGTCATACCTCTTAGTTAGGCTAGAACTACTAGAGATGGGGAAAGCACAATTATCATTAAGACCAATTATGAGCTTCATTATATGATGATTTATTGATAAGACTACCATTTGTTAAAAATTCCTCTGCTTTTGTTTGTAATCATTGCACAAGAAATTATTTCTACAGTGTATTAATTTTATGAGTTTTGTAAGTTTTAGGGTTGAACAATTTTTAAATGAAGTTTCAGGTTTCAATAAATTTTTAGAAAGGGATTTCAGGGTTCACAAACTTTCAGTGAGTGGCACTGCTGCTCTATGTGCTTTCCCCCCCCTCCCCCCTTTTTTTTTGTCTCCAAAAATCCTAGCTATGCCACTCATCCACTTAAAGCATCTATTTTCTCCTCATAAATTTTTAGACATTTTTAATCAGAATATAACCAGTGTTATACCGTTTTTCCTATATATATGACAGGCCATATTTTCTGTTAAAAATTATGGATGAATAGACACGAAGCTTAATTTTATTTGACCATGAATTACTTAGGCCTATTAGTTCCGTGCAGGCCTGTTTGACACCTTTTCAAATATACCCAACAACAAAACGTTAATAGTGCATGCTAAATCCAGTTAAATTTATTGATTGTTAAAAAAAAAAAAAACAGAGAGAGAAACTTGACTTTCAGAGTCTAGGACCCAGGAGAAGCATACATCTAATATGGGTTTAACATTACATAGCCAGCATAGGGACCTATAACTGTCTTTGCATTGGCCATGTATTGTAACTGTGCTGATTGTTTATTGTTGTAGGCCCAGGTGTTGGGACACCTTGAGCTTCATGGGCCAGGAGATTGAACATGTAGAAGTACAATGACTATAATAACAAGAAAATTCCAGTAATTCAGCTCCCACAGCCATGTTTCAAAAGGGAAAAAGATTTAGCTGGCTTGGAAAGTGCAAAATGGCTTAGTGTTAGATGAAAACATAGATTTTGAAAATTAGTTTGGTTGCAATAATTTCATTGCGATTCATTAACAAGATGCCTGATTTCCCTTTGTCTTTAAACTGTTCTACTTATGATTTATTTTCTAGCAAGAGCATAAAAATTACTGTGACCTGTTGGCTAAACTTAGTGCCGCTCAAAAGAAATGTCTTGCACAGATTGCTCACCACAGATACAGATTAAAATGTATTGGAGACAATATTGCCAGGTAATCTTCAAATTTTGTAGTAATTTTGAATTGTATTCAGTAAAATGTGTTTTTAAATATAAAAAGATTTTGGTTCTTCAGCTTCATTACAAATTGCTGTAGAATTTGGCTTTTTTTTATGTATTAGAAGAGTATTATTATAGTACACCAGAAATGTGCACAAGTATTCTAGTTTAGTCTCATAATGCCAAGCTTATAGCTTTTAAAGCTAAAAGTTAATTTGTTTTATTTCCAAGAGCCACTAAAGGCTCCCCAAGTGAAGAGGAGAAAAAGCAAGCAGCAGATCTTAAAGTAAAAATGACTGAACGGAAAATAAATTTTCATGAGATGGAAGAGAATCTGCCACATAAAAATGGGTGAGTTATATTGGCATGCTTACATTTTTCTTTGAAATATCTATTTTTAATTTTTATTAATTATTGAAAATTGGCTTTGATTTTCTTCTTATATAATGTACACCACTTAAAGTCAACATTGTATTCTGATAAATTAAATTTTTTATAATTTTTTTTTTTTTGGTAATCACTAATGTATATATTTTTCAAAGCTTGTGTAACGTTATATAGTTAATAAATTTTGTGGGCCAAATCTGTAGTGTCTGGAAAAATTATTCCAGACTGTTATTTTCTAAATATTAGCGAGCTATATTTAATGACATGTTTTTAGGGTATAGTTCATCTTCATAGATCTACTTTTTTAAAAATATATACATATTTATATATAAATTGTGCACTATTTTTTAATCTCTCCCTTTGTGACTTTACTGAATATTAGTCTGAAATAATTTATTTTTGTTCTCCTCTGGCAGTCTGTACCTGAGGATAATTTTAGGCCAAGTTAATGTTTCACTTCTCACAAAAGAGGCAAAGTAAGTAGAGAATGTTATGTGTCACTATGTCACCCACTTAACAAAAATGTCTTCAAGAGTTTGGTCTTTGAAAAGGTTCCATTCTTATCTTGAACGTCAAACAAATCCCTGTATTGAAGCAATAAATACTTTACTGTGTGGAATAGTTGTTCGTCAATTATTCACGAAGTGCTGGTTGGGACCAAAAAATCCAGTGGACTTTCCCCAATGTCATTTAACTAGAGATAAATTTAGAAAATATGTTTTATGCGTAATGTGCCTTTAAAACATTTAACACACAGGTTTATCTACAAGAAAGACTATGAGACATTTAAGCTTACAGTGAGCTACATCATCCTGGCATTATCATTTGTGGCAGCATTTGCTGTGAGCTCAAGGTAAATGATATGGCTTAGTGATTCTACATTATTTATACATAAACACGAGAGTCGGTTCTACAGAGACCTAGACTCTTTTTCTCCTAGTAAATTCAATGAACACATATTTTGTTTAACCGATGTAATGAATTTAAAGTTTTATGGACAAAATAAAATTGTTACAGGTGGTGTGATGCTGTGGTCAATTTTCTACTAGTGTGGTACTATTGTACACTGACTATAAGAGAAAGCATATTGAGGGTGAACGGTTCAAGGTAAATTGCATCATTATCTTTAAGAAACTTCAAAATCCTTTCTCTTCTTTGATGAGAAAAAGCTTTAGAAAACCATTTCCCTTTAATTCCTAATCAAGCATTAAAAAAATGTTGTTGACCAAAATATCATTGCTGTATATATTGAAATCTGAAATAACCGTTTCGCTTACATTTTGTTTTCCATTTCAGGATTAAAGGATGGTGGATGACTCATCATTTCATATCAACAGTTTGTGCTGCGATCAGCCTCATATGGTAAGAAAGGAATTGTTTATTTTGTCTGACTCTGTCACTCATTTGAAGAGCTTTGACCTTATGTTCGGCGTTGAACTGTCAGTAGAAATTCTATTGATTCCGTTCTTTTAAATACATCATATTTGAAATACATTTATTTTTTTTACCATGAATATAATAATGTAACCTTAATTACAGAATAAGTCCAATGTCCTTAATCCTACGTGTTGCTGACATGCAACCAAATTCTTTTTATCTGGAACTTGAAAGAAAAATTTTATTCAACTCTTTTATATGATTGAGCCAGTCTCTGACATTACTTTCAAATTCTTTTTTTCTCCTTTGAAACATAATTTATAGTGGAGAAGAGATGTGTTATTATTTTTTGTTTTCACTTAGAGGTAACCCGATGCGGTTAGAAATAATCATTTGCATTTATCCTTTGCCATTTTCCAGGCCAGATGGTTACACTTATTCTCAGTTCCGTTATCAGAACATACTCTTTGTTATGTACATAAGTAAGTGAAACATTAGATTCTTTTTATGTTAATATGGTTAAAGTGAGCACAAATAAACCATTTTGTAGATAAATTAGTTCATTTGCAAAGCTTTTAGAAATTTTTATGTTGAGAATATTTCAAACAATTAATGTTTGAAGGTAAATTTTTATCAGCATTATGTGAGATTGGCAATAATAATTCTTTCTATATTCCTAGGTTTTATCTACGTGCTTCAATATTACTACCAAAGTGGCTGCTTATATAGACTTAGATCACTTGGTGAAAGTCATGAGATGGACATTACAGTCGGTAAGTTAGTTAGTCCCATTGATCTATAGACTTAGGTCACTTGGCAAAAGTCATGAGATGGACATTACAGTCAGTAAGTTAGCAAGTCCCATTTCTTAGGTCACTTGGCAAAAGTCATGAGATGGACATTACAGTCTGTAAGTTTCAAGTTGTGTCGTCGGATATTGTAGGCAAAAATTTGATGTCTTGATTAAAGCATTTCCATTTCCTCATCCTTAACTGTTATAATCTCTTTAGATCACAAGATGATAGTTTATTTTTAGTTACAGGACAATGAATTTCCAGTGAAGTAATCTAGTTTGTAATCTTTAATTGAACCATTCTGTTTCTTATTAATTGATAAGGAAGTTTGACATTTCATTTTTGATATTTTACTCTTTTTTTTTTATATAGTTTTTGTCTTGTTATCTTATCTTTCAGAGGGTTTCATGTCATGGATGTGGAAAGGTTTGTCATTCTTGCTGCCCTTCCTATTCTTTGGATATGTAAGTAACTTCATTTAATCAATTTTGTTGCTGTATTCTGTTGATTGATAAGTAACTTTGGTGTTGTGTTGGCTTCAACAGTTTGCACTGTCAAAACATTGTGTAATATAAAACATTACATAATATAAAACAGTGCGTAATATAAAGCATTGCATAATATAAAATAGTGCGTAATATAAAACATTACATAATATAAAACATTGCAAAATATATAACATTGCGAAATATATAACATTGCGTAATATAAAACACTGTATAATATAAAACATTGTGTAATATAAAACATTTCGTAATATAAAAACATTGTGTAATATAAAAACATTTCGTAATATAAAAACATTGTGTAATATAAAAACATTGTGCGATGTAAAACCATTGTGAAAAGTGCAAAGTAACTTTTTTGCTTGTTGTCAGGTATCATAAATAAAATATTTAGAATGGATTACCGTTTAGTAGTGATATAATATCTGATTTATGCAGGTAAAGTTTATGGTGTTTGGTTATATGTGGAAATGTACCCAGTCTGCTTGAAGTACTAGCACATACTTTTTGAGCCAGGAAAGTTAACACAGCTTTCAATTTTATGATCAATGTCAAAATGTCTTTGATAGATGTAAATCTGTTAACTGCCATATTTTACTTCCACTATGTAGCCACCAAACAACAATGGGTTGGAGTTACTGCCCTGCCCATTGCTTAATCACATTCTTTAGCAGTCATCCACACACACACGCACTCAAACATCCACACCTTTTTCCCCCCTTTCTGTTTTGTTTTCTCATCTTGAACATCATCCATGTTCATCCGGTCTTGACAGTCGGGGCCTCAGATGTACTCTGGTCTTGTCCGTTGTTGACCGCTTATCTTGTCTTGTCAGCAGGATGGCTGCTGGTGACATATTGTTTGTCAGTTGTACCCAGTGGATACTCATTGAAAAGCCGAGTTGAAATTTTGTATAACATTCAAGCAATAATTTATCAGCAGCATGCCTATAATATTATTGATATATAATAATAATAATAAAGATTATTTAAAAAATCACGCTTCATCCCCAAAGGCTCGAAGCGCAGTACATACCACATTGAAGTACACAATTCAACAAAACTACATACAAGAATACCCATTCTAAGTCTTTCATGCCTTGCAACCGTAAACAACACAGGCCAATATACATCTAAAAGACAATAGCTAGATAGGCAATATAATCAGTATCATTTTCTTCCATTTGTCTTGTTTCTATTCCCCCCTCAGTTTTTCCAGTTGTATAATGCCTACAGCTTATTCAAACTGGCATATCATCCTAACTGCACAGAATGGCAGGTAAAGGTGGTTTATATTATATCCAATATATTTTTAAAATTTGCTCAGCATTTTCATAGGAGAGTGGTAATCTGAAAACATTAGTTTACTGCAGGGGTGTGCAACCTTTTTTACATGATGAGCCGTTTTGTTATACTGGGGGTATTATATCTGTTAAGAAATTATTATAAGATAAGATAAGATTCTTATATTGATCTAAACAAATAGAAATATTTTTTTTTTATTGCATTGTACATATACATTTTCAGCACATAAATAAATATATATTTAATTAAAGCCCACGTTTTTAAACTAAAACAATTTTAACACAAGACATCTACATTAAATTATTTCACTAGGGGAAAAAAACAGCCATCCACATACCATTAGAGACTAATAAAATTAAGAAGAGGAAGTATTGCTTAAAATGTGAAACCAAAATTATATTTGATGCATTTAAAAATATAACCCACCTTGGGCATTGTGTGGGGCATATAAAAAATCTTGATAAGCTTGATGTAGCGTGTTAGTTACAGTCGGAAAAAAAATTGTAATTCATTTTTTTATTATCATTAAATCTCCTGAGTCCTATGTGACATATTATGTTGTAAGTATTCTTATAATGTTGTCCACTGGCTAACACGATCCTGTGCTGTGCCTTTCAGGTGTTGGCTCTGGGTCTCATTCATCTCTTTCTGTTTGTGGGCAACACGTTCACCACCTCCATGGTTGTCGTCAACAAGATCAAGGCAGATGGATTCCAGATCCCCATCCTCAAAAACAAATACAAGTTTGGCATTGGCATTGGGAATTTCCTCAGCCAAGGTCACGGCCATGCAGAGTAACTTTTACTTGGTGACCTGGTGCAGGAGGAAACACAATCACTTGTACATTTTAATGCTTATTTTTAATTTTGTTCAAAAAAAATGTGTCGAGGCTTTGAGGGAATTTCCCATGGTATAGTTTTCTGTTACTAATCATATGGCAAACAAGTTGTGTTTAACTGTACTGTCATAAGGTTTTGCTACCAGCACTGTGTTTAGACATTAACAAAGATGAGACAGATATTTGCATCCTGTAATGGTTGGATGTCAGTACAGTAGTGGAAATACATATTTTGAAGAAAAAAAATTTTTTTTTGAAAGTTTGAAGTCTTAACATAGTTTCATTCTCCTTGCTGGGTATCAGATGATGGGAAATCTTAAAGGTTGACATTATGTCACGAGACAGAACCATAACAGTGAATCTGGGGGGTGTTTTTAAAAAAAAAAAAATGAAATGTAAATACTATGTTCTCTGTATGTCTTTACATAGTGGTCTTGTGCAACATGTTTTTGTATCATGAATTAATATTTATTAATCAACTCGTAGTGAAATAATATCTTGAGTAAATGAATTTTTTAATATGCTGAGTTTTATTACCTTCAAACCCGACTGGAAAACCTTTCTAGTTTTATCAAACGAACATTGTCACATTTGTGCTGAAAGGTAGCATGCTAGAAAATATAAACATATATATATCTATATCTTTTAATTAAAATGAAGGCTTCTTTCGAACTGAATGGTTGACTTGGGAGGGAAGAATTTTACTGATATTCTGTTTATTATTTATAATTTTGGAGCATTCTGTTGTAAGAAATGTAACTAAAGAATGCCTGAAGACTGTCACAAGACTATCACCCTGTGAAAGGTAAAATGAGTTCCAAGTTTTTTTTTTGTATGTTCCACTGACAGCTGTGTTTGCATTATCATTCTGACAGACATGTCTTCTTCCTCTTCTATGTTTTGAGGGCCCACGATCAATGTATTGGTCATTCTGGCTACTGTCGAGAAAGGGGGGGGGGGGGG
>CAXITT010001077.1:65872-90872 GCA_964033795.1 Lymnaea stagnalis | reverse complement strand
AAATTGATGCTGTAAAGCTTTGCACACAACTGTATGATTTTGTACACTAACCAAGAGGGAACATTGGTGGAAAGTGTTTCTTTCAGGCAGGGGGGGGGGAGGGGGGAGGTAGGGGGGTTAGGACAAGTACCCCCACGGATATATTTATGTACAATAAAACGAAAATATATCTTATAAAAACGATTTTATTGTAATTTTTAAAAAAGAATAGTAACTGGTGCCTTTAACCGATTACAATTATTGAAAACTCTGAAGTATCGCTACACTTGATATCTGTGATGAATCGTTTATTAAAGGTAAATCCTATTCAGACACCTACACTCTATTCGATTATAAAATAGTATCGTAATATTCCGAAATTTGACCGCTACTGATTACAAGCCAAAGATTTACTTCTTGCAGACATATATAATATTGGTATTTTATAAACTATAATCATGTCGTTGCAACTTCAGAAGTTTAAAGACTTTAATAGCACTGTTTTAAACTACCTTTGCATCAATATAAAGGACTATGATTTTTAATATAGTTCTCGCTCAGTATTAAGCATGAGCAATCTGTTTTCATATGGTATTTCATCATAAAAGGGATGACTTTTTAAGCCGGGTTAAGCGATGATTATAAATTGTGTGGTGACATCGGGATTTTTAAAAAAAAAATAGTTTATAGCTTAATTTTTTTAATGTACTCGGTAGGTAATGGCTTTTTTTGTTTTTGTTTTAATGTACTCGATTCCATGTACCAGTATGTTGAGCTATTTTATTCCTCTTCGGGACATTTAGAAAATGTAAATACTATAAGTAAGTTGTTTGTTTTGAATTTGCGTTCAACATGAAAATGATGTTAGCAGAGCTTTTTTGTGACGGAAAACTTATTTTTTTATTTATTTTTTTTTATTTTGGAAGGATTTTTTGGTTTGTCTTGAAAATTCATTTCTTAATTAAGTAGTTATCCCAAAAATACTTTTAAAAATAATAAAAGACACATTACTATTTATTAATATTTTAAAATATATTTATACAAGGAGGTCAAGGGACTCCTCGGTATATAAAGGCTCACCTCCGTACATAAAGGCAGAGGCGTAGCGTGGTGGGGGCATGGGGGCAGATGTCCCCGGGCGCCAGCTAGTTAGGGGCGCCAAAACGTGCTTTGATATTATTTTACTGATGAAAATAATGGGTTTGAGAGTTGAAAAAAAGGAAAAAGGGCGCTAAAAATAGATCTTGTCCCCGGGCGTCAAACATCCTCGCTACGCCACTGCATAAAGGCTCACCTCCGTACACAAAGGATCCCCTCCGTACATAAGGGCTCCATGCAACACGGTGCCAACAGGGCAGCTTCTCCAGAAATGATTGGGAAATCCATTAAACCCCCGAGTCGATATTTCACCTTAAGATGTCCAATTCGCTCCCTTCTTAACCATATTTAAAAAAAATATTGTCCGTACCGGATTCGTTCTCATAAGCCATCTGCTCACCCATAGACAGAATCAGCCCCAGCACTCAGGGCCGTCTTAACAACATAGGAGGCCCTGGGCACAGCAATGCACTGGACCCCCTTAACAACACAACATACCTGGGCTGTGAGAAAAGGGGGGGGGCACAGGGAGCACTCGCTCCATGCTCAAGCTTAATTTAAGGACACGTAAAATCCCTGTTGAACCAAAGATCTTGATTGACATAAAGTAAGGATACAAGGTGTAATACAGGTACACATCGAAAATACCCGGAATGGAACTACGCTATATAATTTATTTAAAAAAAAAAAAAAAAAAAAAAAAAAAAAAAGAATTAAGTCCCTATGTTAAAAGAGGGCAGTTAAAGAAAATAAAGTGAAAAGAAGATCGTGTTAGTTGCCCCCATTTTTTAAAAATGTAATAGCCGGGAACACTGAACGAAGGATTGGGTGGGGCTTCAGCAACGCCCCCCTTCCTCCCCCTCTCCCCCAACCCGTCCAGTGCGTCTCCGGCCCACATTTTCTCTAGTCTATCAGCCTCTCTGTTTGGTGGGCCACCCACCTATCACGGGGTTGTTTTTTTTATTTTTTTTATAATTTTACGACGGCAGTGACGTAACTATGCATGCAGCACAGCTGAAAAATACCCAGTCCCTGTGATACATTACATTACAGTGTGTTCGACTATTGCTGGAAATTTTTTAATTTGTATTTATATCACGTGACGACACACAGTTGCCATTCATTCGTGTGCCCCCCCCCCCCCAAGTATATATACATATATATATATATATATATAAAGTGAAAGATTGTGGATTTCTTTGTTTATTTGTGGCTCTGTTTGTTCCAAAAAGCCTTTTACATGGATTCATGGATCTTGACCAAACTTGGCACATGTATCCATCATTATCCAGAAGGAACTCTTAAGGGTTTATGACCATTTTATAACATTCCGTTTGGGGCCGGGGGCCCCGAATTCATTTTTTTCCTAATATGAGTTATATAAATAAAATTAACAACAAATACTCCTACATGAGTAGATGGATCTTGAGCAAACTTAGTTCACATATCCCTTATCATCCATATTCAAACACCGAAGGGTGCTGAACTAATAATATCCATTATTTTGGGGCCGGGGGTCCCATTTCGTTTATCCTTATATAAGCTAAATAAATATCAATAGGCTTAATACTCCTACATGAATGGATGGATCTTGACCAAGCTTATTACACATACACATGATCATCCATATTCAATTACCGTAGGGTATTGAACTCATAATATCCATTTCCCTGGGGCAGGGGGGGGGGTGTAGTTCATTTGTCCTTATATAAGCTATATGAATATCAATAGGGTTAGACAACGGTATAGGATCTATGTGAATTTATGGATCTAAGCCCAGCTTTGTTCATTAGGCTTCTTAGTCCGTATTGAAATAATAATATCCAATCTAGAATTTTCCAGAAAGTTCGATAATTTTAAAAAGCTATATCTATGGCATTTTTCAGTAGATTTTAATGGGACACATTTTTAATTGTAACTCTATTTTTTATCCGTCTGATATTTATAGGGCCCCCTATCTGAGGCAAAGCTAAATCGGCACAGTTATGGAAGGGGGCCCCATTATTAACTTAAAAGAAAAAGGATTATAGTTATGGTATTTGTTGAAGATTTTTATCGCATTAAAAAAAATAATTAGAAATGTCGTTTTACACATGTTTCCAGCAGGTTATTAAATTTCATCTAGAATGTACCAGAAAGTTCTAAATTGTTCCACGGGGATATATAGTGGGATCTAAGGGAATATTGAAATGTTAGTTAGTTCAATTCATTGCTATACTGTCCCGAGTTTACTGTTCTCTCAGTAATACTAAGTAATTTTTTTTCACGTGATCTAAAAGGGGTCGGGATCCCATCATAATCTTTATCCCAAAGGGATCAGGATCCCATCAGAAAGCGGGATTTCAACTGGATCGGGATCTCAACCTTGAATGGATCCACTGGGATCGGGATAAAACCGGGAAAATGGGGGTGCCGCAGGGGGGGGTGGTGTTTTCTCCTCAGCCCGAGGGAGCCCCCCCCCCGGAACCCCCCCCCCCCTTTTCCGGTCCCTTAACCTACGCTCCATGCTTAGGGCCCCCAAACTCATAAGAACGGCTCTAGCGGAGCCCTGGGCAAGTTCCCACTGGGCCATGCCTTAAGACGGCACTGCCAGCACTTAAAAAATTATTAGAGGACTCCCCATCGAGTCAACGGAAGAACGAACCATGCGTTCATTTAAGGGGCTGGGTTTTTGTTCTTCTTTTTTTCTTAGGTGAAAACTATGGATGGCATCAATAAGCAAAGCTGCATGCAGATGAATCGGCCTCTATGAATCGATCAATGCCATTCAATAGATTACAAATCCTCTGTTATTAAACTTCCTTATTCCCCATAGAACATGTTCAATGTAAATGTGTTGTGATTTTGATTTGACCTGACCCAGACTAGAGGAGCCAGCGCTCGTTTCTGATTCAATTTAAAAAAAAAAATTACATGTGAATGCTAGGCTATACGACCAGAGACATTCATTATGGCGCCTCAAACAGGGTGGGGGGAGGAAGGGAGGGGGGGGGGCTAAAATGGTGCCCCTTTTCAAGGTTGAGAAAAGTATATTTATATGATGATGATTCAATAATATGTCTGGAGATATATGAGCATTTTAGTTTTGTGAAAACAGGCAGATCGAAACCAAAAAACAGGAAGATCGAAACCAATTATAAGCACACAAAAAAAAAAAAAAAAAGGTATAATTATAAGTACCGGTATATAATTGCTTTATTGGCTTGCAAATTATGTGCCCCCACTACTTCTTCCATGTGACACCCACACAACTTTCATTGTTTACACCTCTGTACACGAAATACTTGGTATAATACAAAAAAAAAATATTTTTAGACTGGGGATTCCTTGTCCTATGACTCGTCACGTGGGTCTGTTGTTCTCGCTGTTCCGCTCTGTTTCTTAAAGACAGTTCTGTGTTAACAGCTGGGCAAAATGAGAAGTCTAAGTTGTTTAGAGATTACGTGAAAAGCTGCACAACAGAAGTTTTCCCCTTGGCAGGTTCACATTGGGTGAGAAACTGCAAAGGTAGACAGCTGAAGCAGACTTCACAAAAGTGGATGGTCAGAATATGGAAATCATAATAAAACGAAAAAAACTAATGCTATTTTTTCAAAAGAGTCACAAAGCGAGCATATATATTGGTCACTATAGGCCTATACGGGTGTATTAAACAATTTAAAAAAAAAAAAGTTTTAAGGGCACCATAAGATCTCGATCTGGCACTAAAAAAAAAAAAACACCCCCCCCACCCCCCCCCCTGGGTGAAATATTTTAAAGTAAATCAAACAGTTTCATGATACCCGACAATACTCATCAATTGGTAATAATCTGGAAAAAAATTTAGTCAGATCAATCGGGTGTCGGTTGGAGCTCTCCCCCCCCCCACCCCTCCATGCCAAACTTAGGTTTTGTGCTCCATGCATTCAAAGTCCATAGTTTAATTTTATTCCACATTACAGCCTAGGGCCCTTTAAATATCCGAGGCCCCCCCCCTTGCAGCGACGCCTCTGGTTATACTAGATTACTACTCCAAATTAACCTTTACATTTAGTGAATTTTTGGGACATTGACACTGCTTCAACTGCCATCAGATCAATAACGTACTACAAAAATATGATGCCTTTTGTCAAAATATCCCTATCCTCTTCACATCAATATGTTACTTCTATATACAGTTTATCAAAATAACCAGTTTAAATAGGCACAGCCTTAAACAAATCCATTTAACATTTCTACCGAACAACACTGACTCTCGTTATTTTAACACTTGGAAATATTTCAATTCTAAATAAATGCAAGAAGGTCATTATTAATACTTATAAATTTTTTTCTATTGCTTTTGTACATGGATGATGATGTTAGCAATCCTAATGTATGACGATGTTAGCAATCCTAATGTATGACGATGTTAGAAATCCAAATGTATGACGATGTTAGCAATCCTAATGTATGTAGATTTTAGCAATCCTAATGTATGTAGATTTTAGCAATCCTAATGTATGACGATGTTAGCAATCCTAATGTATGACGATGTTAGCAATCCTAATGTATGACGATGTTAGCAATCCTAATGTATAACGATGTTAGCAATCCTAATGTATGTAGATTTTAGCAATCCTAATTTATGACGATGTTATCAATCTTAATTTATGACGATGTTAGCAATCCTAATTTATGACGGATGTTAGCAATCCTAATGTATGACGATGTTAGCAATCTTAATGTATGACGATGTTAGCAATCCTAATGTATGACGATGTTAGCAGTGTTTCATTTGTGACCAACTAGTTTGGTAAAAAAAAAAAATCACTTATTAATGAATTCGTGTAGAAAATGAAAACGTTTGAAGAAAAAACTATAAATCAACATTACTAATACTATTTAGAAAGACTAAAAATAAAGGCTTTTTATAAACCATACCAGAACCAAAATTTTCGCCAACATATCTTCAGTTGCTCGCTGATCATGTGTACAATGACGTCAAAACTAAATGCTCCATTGCATTTGAATTGATGAAAAAGTTTATGGCAGAGGTCACTTAGCCCACTCTCCAAAACCCACCTCATGCATTTGTTCGGGATTCTTCGGCGCCCTCAATTTCTGTTCCTTTCCCGATCAAAGTGACGGCACCCTCCAGAGAAGTAAGGAATAGGTGCGGAGGTGCCGGCCAGCCTCAGATGGCACTTTTTTCGTTACCGGCTACATAGGGGCTGCATTTTTGGAAAACTGCAGATTATTTTAGCTTAACCCTCCCCGGCCGGCACCAAATTGTTGCCGCATTGGGTAGTTACCCCTTCCCCGTT
Source organism: Lymnaea stagnalis (assembly GCA_964033795.1). Lineage (NCBI taxonomy): Eukaryota > Metazoa > Mollusca > Gastropoda > Lymnaeidae > Lymnaea > Lymnaea stagnalis. The sequence goes on along the minus strand of CAXITT010001077.1, from coordinate 84,510 downwards.
GAAATGGAAAGAAACTGACAATATCGGTAACGAATGGGCCAACCTGGGTCCGAAATACTTTTGATAAAATTATTACAATTTATATTAATAAGCTGGAGAGGTTTAGGGGGCCTAAGTGACTAAGTGCATCCCTTTAACCAGGGCCCCCGATGCTCTTAAGACGACCTTGAGAAGGCCTACCAAATAAAATACTTCAGCTTTCATAAACGTGAAGATTGAATGACTACCGGTACTGTATATTGTGGTCGCGCTGCTTTTGATCGTGTTAAATCGTTTTTAATCCAAAAGAAAATAAAGTTCAATAAGTAAAATGAATACCACAACGCTAACACTGCGTACAAGTAGTACAACTTTGTACAAGTATCCCATACAGTACCGGTACTCAGAAAAACACATCATGGACAAAAGAAGAATGGAATGTGCTTTTACTTTTAAGTACCGGTACTGTAAAATAAATGTTTATATTTATATACCCGAGTACGGGACTTTTTTTTTTTTTATAAACAAAAATAACATGACCAAGTTTTATTTGAAGCACTCAGCTCGTGCAACGCTAGCGAACACACTGTACTACAAACTGGTACCGGTATCTTCAACATGCGGGTCAAGGTACCGGTATATTCTGTTCCTGGTTATTGAAATTTTATCTTTACCAATCAAAAGTGAGAATATTGCGTCGGTTTGGAGTTATTTAAAAAAATCTTATCTGAAGTGCTGTAAAGGCTTAAAAATCACTGGGTGGTTCCGTGATTTCCAACTACCACTATCATGAAGGAATGTCGCGTCGTCTACTTGATCCCGTCAACAATAATTCAAATGGAAATACAAAAAAATGATAATGCAATACAAGTACAACTATTAATATAGTATTAACTATACTTTACATCGCATTTGTATAGTGTACCGGTACTCAATTATTCATCCACATGTTTAAAATTAGCTTTCAGGGGAAGATAATCACTTATTAAAAAAACACCTAGCAAGAGAAGTATTTTTTTCTGTAGGGATTGGCTCCCTTGATCTCCAACATTTCAGAAAACTGTTATAGTTATACTTAAAGCAAATGATAGGGGAAACTCACCCATGACACTAAGCAGAATATTTTAACCATGGTTTGCAAATAATTTGCATGTAAAAATAGAATATGACATGAAAACAGGTATCTAGCAACTGTAACTTTTACAAGTATATTTGTTGTCCTTGTGCCAACATTTTTGTTGAACAAATAATCAGGATACCCATTAACTTTAACTTAATGCCTATCGGATCCAATTCCAAAATTCTACACCCGTAATTTAAAAAAAAACAAAAAACGAGTTAATTTTATTCAGGAGCCTCATCCAAAAGGTCACCACCAAAAACAGAATATGTCTCACTGTATATTCCAGGATATCAAGAGGACTCATTTGATACCATAGTTCTAACTGGTACGGTACTAACTGCACTCATTCCCAGTTAACCCTTTAACAAGAAACAAGACAGTCTCACATAACATGACTTTGTTAAGAAGACTGCAGTACCGAGTGCACCAATAATATGCTATCGGCAGTTGAACCATAAATGAAACAAGACACAATTTTCACAATGCAGCTCATTTTATTTACAAAATATGACAATTGTATTCTTGATCTTGTAAAATAATGGGGGACAATCATTCTAAAAGGCCAGGTTTACTTTACAGTTAGAAATGACAATGATCATGTGACATGGCAGCCACAGAGTCTTTGAACAAGTTAAAAACACTTGCACCATGCCATCTGAAAATAGAACATCAATGATGGTGACACACAACACATAATCACCAATGAAATCAAGTTTTTGTCTTACTGGTCACCACACTTCCTTCCACACACAACACCAAAAAATTACTAAAATAATGTTTACAGATCTAGTAGGTGATCAGCAACTTCAGGGACTTACATAGCTACACAAGGGACATTACCGAGGATAATGTGGCTGCCCCCAGGAATTTTAACCTAAACAATTATAAAATTTTGATTTTTAAAAAAAAATCAATCGGAAGAAACAAATTTAAACATGATGAACATCAAATAAAATCAAGAATGCATCAAAAGACACAAATCTAGTTAATACTTCAGGATATCTCAAATTAAAAGCATTTATTTTTTCTGAAAACAAACCAATAAAAGAACAGATCCTACATAGTATTAGGTGTAAAAATATGTTGTTTTTATTTCCACAAAGCATTGAACAAACCACACCAGTTTAACCATAGAGGAAAAATATATTCCTCTGAAACAACACTGCAGCATCTAAAAAATTCTGACTGCAATGTTTGTGATTAAGACCTCATATAACTAAATAATCAACTGTTAAGAAATCACCGTACCATAATGCCACTTCCATATTAGCACCAATAGATTTAATCCTATCTTTACAACAGAAATGCTGTGTTAAAATATCTAAGATAAGCAAGGATCCCTGGGGTTTCTGGTGATACAAAAACAGTGAATGAACCTGTACAAATAAATAATCGATCTTGACTAATGCAAGGTAAAAAAAAAAATCTATGAATGGCTATGTGGTAGCCAGAACAACTTTGGGTTTGGGGTGGATGTCAATAAATGCTAAGACTAAGAAGATTGTACTGTATAAAACTAGACCTTTATTTCAATAACGATCTGTTTAAAAAAAAAAGGGACGGAACTAGATCAAATGCACCACTGAAATAGCATGAGTACCTTAACTAAAATTTAAAATAAAACTCATCATTAAAAACTAGGGATCGGCTTTCTAAAAGCGCACTTATATACAAAAGAATAAGAGCAACCCTACAAACAAATTGCAGTTTTTGATAAAAAATATATAGTACTCATTCCCCTAGCTACAACTAAGAAAATGTCTTACAAAGTCAGATGTGTTCCGAGGGATCATGAACACATAGCACTGTACTCTTCATTATCTATGTCAATAACCAATAAGACCACTTTGAACAAAACCCAATCTTTTTTTCTAGAAAAACACATGCCCCCACCCCCTCCCCAATAGATGGGAAGCAACAACTTGTGTGGTGGTGGTTGGGTGTGCTCACAGCGTAACCAATACAATATACAACACAGATGACTGAAACCCAGGCTAAAATTTGACTTTAAAATGGTCCTCAGCAACACAAAAATAAATAATAATCACTCTGTGCTTCCCTCCACAGTTTTATCCACCGGGGGAATCTCTGTGCCTTGGACTTTTAGACCCTTCAACTGACCAGCCAGCTCATTGGCCCCATCACCATCCCCATTGGTTTGTTTCTCAGTGTCTTTCTCAGTTTTCTCAGAGTCACTCTTTTCAGCATAGGCTTCTCCGTCTGAAATAAGATTTGGACACACTGACAATGCGCCACAGATAAGGATATAATGTAATGGAAAATAGGGAGAGGTCATCATGTTACAACAAGAAAAAAAGTTGTCAGTAGATGATTTAAGGCATACTATTTTATAACATTTATTTTTTTAAAATGGTTTCAAATTTCTAATTAACAAACTGAATGTACAAATGCCACTTATCAATGCAAGTTTTTAAAGTTACTTTGCTTTAATAATGAATGTATACAAAATATGTTAAGAATTGCGACAATTTAAGCATAAAACTCACTAAATAATTTTAAGTGAAAAGGTTATCAAAGCTCTACAATAACTGTACTGTCAAGCAACTATGTAAGCCATTCATGATAAGTTATGTGCAGACTTATGATAAGTCTGAAAAAAAAGTAGAAGATCACCCTCCTCAAATTGTCAAACTAAAACATACTCACTTTCTAAAACCGTCTTTGTTCTTAAAACTTTTTTCATTTCTTCTGCAGATTCATCAAACTGAGTCTTGAACTTTTGAGCATCTGTAACAATCGAGAAGATTTAAATGAAACATTGTAAAGATACAGTGCCCAAACACGTATTATTTACATATCATTTGTTTAATTGTGAAAAAATTAATTCAAATACTTTATTAAACAAACCTAAACACCAGAAGCACTCCAAATGATTTATATCTTGATGTGCTGATGGTTGCAATGTTAAAATTTATTTCTTTTAGTATCCCAGTATAAGACTAAATCCTTTTTACAATTTTGCAAAAAAAAAAAAAAAAAAAAAAAAAAATAAAAAAAAAAAAAAAAAAAAAAAAAAAAAAAAAAAAAAAAAAAAAAAAAAAAATAAAATTTATTTTTTTTAGTATCCCAATAAAAAACTAAATCCTTTTTAAAATTTTAAAAAAAAAAAAAAAAAAAAAAAAAACGTTTATAGAGAAAAATAAGCATCAAAAGACAGAAAAATTAAATTATTAACAAAAAATGTATTAAATAACGGAGAAGATTAATTAAAAAAGAACAAAAAAAACAACAAACTAGCTGTTAACTCTACGAAGACTACAAGTTACAAACTTACTTTCAGCATTAGCAAATCTTATGGCAAGCACCTCCTCTTTGCATTCCTCATCAGCAAAATCAGCTGTTGTAGACCAAACCCACGCTCTGTCACTACCGCAGTTTGGTTTTAGTTCCATTGTGGGGTAAACTTAAAAAGAAACCGAACAACACCCACGTTCAGAATATTTTAAGATTTTAAGACAATAAAATTTAGAAATCTTTTTGTAGATGACTATTCTGCGTCTTTTAGACAGAGAAGTTAATATGATCGTCATAGCTCGGTGAGCGGGAGTCAGCAGAAAGAACAGGAGTCTCTAATTTCAAATGGCATAAGTTTATTAAACTAGAAAAAGTTATAACCAGGTGTTCAATTCAAAATTTAGTTTCCAAAGCCAAAAAAAATAAATGTGATTTTTATTTAATCATTCTTTTTATGGTAAATTCAGTTTTGTTCAATTTTAAAACATCAGGTTCCAAAATGTATAAAAACTGGAATTTATTACTGTGGGAATGAGAAATCTCTCCAAGAAATTAAAAAAAAAAAAAAAAAATCGGCTAAGGAATCTTAAGCGGTACATTCAAAAAAATTGTTTTAAAAGTTGAAACTATTTCCCGAATAAATATCTCTCACTAAAGTCTTAAGTCAAACATTTTAAAACTTAAAAGTCTTTAAACACAATTATTTAACTCATTTGTTTTGACATTTGAAAATAATTGCATTGTTAAAAAAAAAGAGGAAATATTGTGAGAATTATAATGGCAATGAAAGTGTGATAAAAAACAAATCTTTAATTAATATTAACATACTGTAGTGATTGGCGCATATTTTCAGAGTCTTATCTCTTCTCATGAGGATACGTGCAAGCCCTGTCTTCTTGTGTTTAAGAATTTTACAATCTCCTGTGCCTCGTTCCTTCCATTCTTTTGGTTCCGATTCGTGATCATATCGAAAAAGCTTTGCCCGCCTGAACACACAGACATTTGAAATAAATATCAGGCCTATATTATATTAACCATATGGCTATATGATGTAGCATAACTTCTATTAATATTTCTTTAAATGAGTTATTTTGCTAAATTAATAAGTTAATATTTTGAGGAAAAAGTTAAGATACAAAATATCTCAAAATCTATTTTCTTACTTATATAGTTTACGTTTAACAATTCTCTTGCTGCCTCCCCAGATAATACATGTGAGTGTTATTTTTATTGATTTTACTATTATTTTTCGCAGAAGAAGGCTTCTTGCCAATGCGTTTTGATGCATTCTATTTTTCTCCTAATTTTTCCCATACTTTGTTTCACTCATTTCCTTTTTTGCTACGGTAACCTGTTTGCAGTCTCTTCCCCTTATTATCATTAAGAACAGCCTAGATAATGTTGGTTCGGCACGCCACTTTAAGTTTCTGTGTAAGGTTCTCTCCCTTAAGTCTATTCTTGGATTGTTAACGAGTTAACATTTCTTTTTTTAAATATTAATATGCAGCCGATGGAATGTTTCAAATTATAATTTCATTGGAGACATTGGATGTTTCATCATATTACTTAAATTTTACAGCTTTTTGGAAAATGGGTACACAATGGCATTGTATTGATTTTAGTTACAACTTTTAGATCTTCGTTGAAGTGGAACCCACAATAAAGTGTGTGAAACAGTAAATCTTAGTCGGGTTTTAATTTTTATTTAAAAAATATTTTGTATTGGTAGACTTCACCTTTACTCGTTTCTTACCAGTCATGTTTTTTTAGTCGAGATAAGGGAGTGCCCGCACGTAGTATGCACTTCTAGTCACATATCTAGAGGGATACAATAATGTTGCTACAATCACCACGAAATTAATGTACCGCCTGAAATTGTGACAGGAAAGGAGGCAACACAGGTTGTTGACACTTCTAGCCGCATATCTAGGGGATACAATAAAGTTGCATCGTTCGCTCAAAATAAGTGTACTGGTTTAAAATTAAAGATTTTATAAAATTGTAACATTTTTTCCTTTCTTTTTCATCTGTAAACTGTAAGGAGCTAAAATAGCACATTCTCTTTCTCCTCCCCATGTTATCTGATGTGTTTGCACTACTTTTCTTTTAAACAAGGCAGCCATCTTGGTTGCCATGACATGGGCTGTTATGACAACCAAGATGGAAATGGATGGCCCAATGGCGCACCAAACCAACATTTACCTACAGCAGCCATTATTTATAGACCTATCATCATGAAACGCTAATCGCCATTAGATAATGTCCCCATGCCTCTATGTCAGAATTAACTATAATTAGTACGGTAATAAACTAAAAAGGCCTGTCTATACTATACTTATACTCAATATTAAGTCTAAACATTTCATAAGTAGTTAGCAGACAATATGAATGTAAGTTTAAAGAGGAATACACATTTATCTTTGTATAGTCTTAAAAGCAATGTTCCCTTTAAGCTGCGCGGCCGTGCAGCAGTTTTGAGTACTGCACTGCTAATTTCCACTTAAGTGTCTTTAGGCTGAAAATTTTGGGCACAAAAAAATTGATGCTAAAAATATTTGCACACAACTTTATGATTTTCCACACGAACCAACAAACCTTAGACTTAGAGGGAACATTGGTCTTAAGATCGTTGCTTAGCTAGTGTGTGACTCTTAGATGAGTAGGCTACTCACTTGCCACTAACCAAAGCCCAGGGCCTTTACTAGTCTTTTAGAAAGGGGCAAAGGATGGTTAAAAAATATGTTAAATATATGTGCATGTGTAACCCTCTATATTTCAAAATGAATCCTTACAAGCTCAATAAGACATCCTCATCTTCTTCCATTGTCTTGATTTCTACAAGGGAGAGCTTAACAATAGGCTCAAAATGGATTTCTGGAGATTCTGGTTCATGTTCTTCATGTTCCGAATGTTCAGTCTGTAAAATAACAAATTAAAAAAAAAAAAAATCAGGCAATTGAAAGTAAAAATAATAACCAAATTTGGTAACCGCTAAGGGCAGGGTATATTTAATTATCTGTAACGCACAGTAACTACTCATTTCAGTTAAAATCGAGATTGCAAGCAATACAATAGGTCAATTTCAATATTTTGAAAATTAAAATATACAGTGATACCTTTTCATCTGCCATGATTGAGATGGATTGTTATTTCCCGCTATATGATTACTTCGTAAACAAAGATACGTTCCAGAGCAATTGATCCACTTCCGGTGTCATACAAAAAGAACCGATAGTTAGCCGTAAGAGATATTAAAATTTCGTTTTTTTACGTTTATTCTTGTAGAATACGAGCTTTTGTACCTTAAGGGAATGTACTCTTAAAATGTCGTTTGTTCTTTAAAAAAAATTCATTTTCGTTTTCTAAAGGTCGTTTGAGTTGGACTAATTCACTAATTCATTAACTAATTGATATTTTGACTTTGAAACTTTTGATATCAAAGTGATTGTAAATAAAAGACTATGCTTCCCAGGGAAGACAGAGAATATGACGTTTATAAAGATTCACTTCTCCGATATGCTGGTAAATAAGCATTTCATTACATTTATTTTGAAATTACATTTTTAATCCATCTACCGATCTACCTCAATCAGTCAATCAGAATCACACCATCACTGAGTACTGAGACTCACTCGGTCTGACACTATACTATAAGGAGTATAAATATTAATTAGGGCAATTAGTAATCAGGGCTATTTATAATAAAATAACTAAAAAATAATAATTAAAATTAATAATATTAATATATATTATATTATATAATAATTTATAATAAATAATTTCAATCTAAATAAATATAGGCCTAAGTTTAAGATTAGTTTAGAGTTAGAGTTTAGTATGATAATGATTATTATTTCTGATCTGTTTATGATTATGATAATATAAATGATGATAATGGTAAATTTCGAGAGATCGCCCCAGGGTTTCCGCCATCTAAGCCATCTTGGTTGACACAACCAGTTAATTCTGTCACTTAACTTAACCTAAACTAAATCGATCCCTATGCCTAACCTGAACCCTAAATCGATCCCTCAACCTAACCTAAACCCTAATTCACTGCAACTATAATAAACACGCAAATGACGTCACAGGATGATAAGTGTCTTTAACTTTAAGTCTAGTCTTTCACTACTCAACTAATAATATAACTTATCTGAGGGCTCGAGGCTTAGCTGAGGCTAGTTCTTTACTTTTACAATTACTGAACTGGCTTCACTACAGAATCATTTTCAAAAAGTTGACAGTCATAACTATTTATAATATTTTTAATAATTATTGTAGGCTGTGTAAGTGTAGGTTTATTAGGCTATTAATTACTAAGTATTACCAATGTCTAAGTCCTACAGCTACAGCTTATGCCTATGCCTAGCCTAACTAACTTAGCCACCCAAGCCCAAACTAACTTCTTTTTCTACTAATTAAATTACTTTAACGAAGGCCTACTTGCTATTATTTTAGAAATAGTAGGTATCAAAAACAAAAGTCAACATTAGTAGTAGTCTACAGAGTACACTTCAGTTTGAGTGAGTACAGGCTCTAGCCCCAGCCGCCCTTAAAATTGGTCCTAATTATTTAAATTATAGACCTACTATGTAAATGTATGCCACAGTTTGGACATATGTTAATGAAGTAATGCCTAATACTGCTAATATTAATATCATTAATGAATATGATAATTATAATTTTAGAAATAAGTTGTCTATTCATATTGAGTTGACATTCTTTTACTCCTATTAATAGAAAGTATGAATTTCAAATATGATAACTAGACCATGGCCATAATATCATGCACATATTCATATTCAATACGCCTAAACAATTTGATAATGCAAAGGCATAGCCGCTCTAGCAAAAAATGCCTTACAATAATTCAAGAAATATAAAGAAAAATTTATAGACCCACTACTAATGGTACAGAAACTTTGATTGATATGGATGGATAAGTAACTTTCAAGAATTGTTATTGGTAAGAGTACCGGTAGTAACCTTTTTAAATATTATGAATATGTCTCATTAAATAATTAGAGATTAAATTACAAATGTAGCTTAATTATCATAGTTATTTTTTTTTGCTTAAACTTAAAACAAATGTTAATAGTTGGCTAAACTAGGAAAATTAGAAAGAGTTAAGATGCTCTTTCTTAAACTCATTCACCTTTCAATGAATGTGCAATTGACAGTAGCAGTAAGTGTAAAGCCAGGGTGATTTTTAAATATTAATAAACTTTCCTTTTGTTGCTTCCTTTTTGAAAAGGTTATGCAAATGAAGTTGGCGAAGCCTTTCGCTTGATTGTTCCTGTGAAGTTTGTGTGGCTGAGCTATGCTGTATCTAGTGGCTATGTTATTGCAGATGCAATCGACAAAGGCTATCGGGTTTGGAAGGTAAGTGGGATATTTATCAAAATTTCAAGCAAGATGATGAGTAGTTTCATTACTTTTTTAACATTAAAATGTTGTAAAGTTATAAAGTTTTAAAAAATGTAGTATAAAATTGGATCAGGTATGCATATAATTGTCATTATATTTTGCTACTGTTTATTAAAAAGTTCTAAAAGTAAAAGCAAAATTTGCCACCAAAAACTGTAAATCCAATTTCAAGCTAATTTCAATCCCCCACTTTTTAGTTGATTCATAATTTGTTGATCTGTTTTTCCCCCGTTTTAAATTTTTAGTAATTGGGCAATGTAAAAATATTAATGTTACAATTGCAATGACTTGACACCTTTAATTACTTTAAATCGGGGGTACTCATCCTTTTTAGTTATAACATTGTCAAGTTGTGCCGACCCACAGCAAGCATTATTCCTATATAGAAGAAATTAAGAAATAGGTGTTGAGAGGTTTGGGGTGGGTATTGATTGTAATTGCTATAGTGTAGTCATGGTGTAGTGACGACTAAAAAAAACTAGCCCTGTTATTTCAAATAAAATTTAAATTTCAAAATTTAATGTAACGTACCAATAAGATGAAATGCACATTAAATTTTTTTTTTAAATGTGTGATGTCTCAATGTGCCCTTGGTCTATTGTCAGATGACCCCTGAGGGGTTGAGAACCGCCACTTGTTATCATGTCTTGAAGAAAGCAGAAGCTCCATTTAGTAATTATTTAATGCACTTGTCATGAGGTCATTACAATAATGTTGTTTCTGTTTTGTCTTGCACAGAAACCATTCCAATCAGAAAAGGCGCGCTTTAGAAGGGCAACCATAGCAACGTGTGACACTCTCATCTGGCAAGGACTGGCTTCAGTGATCATTCCGGGGTTTACCATTAACCGCATTTGCTGGTTGGCTAATAGAGGTTTGAGCATGATTGAGAAATTTCCACCCCCTGCCAGGAAATGGACTGTTGCAGCTATTGGCCTGGGAAGCATTCCTTTCATTGTAAAGCCAATAGATCGAAGTGTCGACTTCCTCATGGATAACACTTTCAGAAGGCTTTATTATCGTTAAAAAATCTCAAAACTGTGTGTCATTAGCACATTAAGATTGTTCATGTGTTAAATTTTTGACATAAGACTTTATGAGAAGCAAGTTAACCTGTTTAGAGGTGGCATCTCATTAATTTCTAGTGTTTGATTTTGTCATTATTTTTGTTTAAAGTCTAATTATATTGAACAGTTTTGTAGTTAGTACGGCTGTATTAACTAATTAAATAGTTGTTTATTTTTAAAAATCTTAAAATGGTTTTTATATTTTGATAAAGAAATTCTCTAACACATGGCTACAGTAACATTAGCGACCTAACACTAGAAACTCTGCTCCATAATATTATGAAAAGTATTACTAAATAAAAAAGAGAAAGATCATGCCCACCTCGATAGTAGTAAAAAAAATAACATGTCAGTCCGTTAAATGAATGATAGTCTGAATTATTTGCTTGGTAAACATAAGGCCAAAGTAAACACAATTTTCTCATTTTCATGTGCTGCTTGTCAAAGAGGTCTGGATGATAAAACATGATGTAACAGTCAATGCTAATTTTGTTAAAATACGATTAATTAACCAATTTTTTGTTGTTGTTGACCTGATAAGAAAATGTACCATTACAAAACTCAAACTGCTTTTTGAAACTGCTGTTGGAATATAACTGGCCCTGATGCTCCACATGTACTACAGTATTACTCCAGCATAATCCACACCTTATTATCACAGCTGTACAAAACAACTCATTTGATCTTTTTGTTGATTTTTATTGCAGGGAAAAATGATTTTTACCTTGTAACAAGGTTCCACTGCTGGTGGGCAGCCAGAGAAAATTTTGTTGATCGTTTGCAACATAAAACTGCAGGAATATTTTATGTCCCTATTTTTATTGTAGTAACCCTAACATGTTTAAATAAAAAAGAAACTCATTACACTTACACCTTGAAAAAGAGATACCGTACATTAAAGTTAAAGTAAACTCATCATCATCATAATGTCCCTTAGTCCTTGGACCGTTGGGGCACCACAGATGACATGAAAACTATTCTCTTCCATTCCGCTCTGTTTTCTGCACTTCGCACAGCATCGCCTAGTTTTAGTCCCGTCCACTCTTTGATGTTATCTTCCCATATTTTTATCTGTCTTCCTCATCTTCTCCATCCTCTCGTTGTGCCCTGCAAGATTTCTTTGGGGAGCCCTTGCTTTCTTGTCCCGTGTTAAACTACACTATCATTATTTGTTTCTTATTCTGCCACTCAGTCTGATCTTTTTGATAAATTGTAGATCTAATGTTCTATTCAAATTGCTTTTTAAAAGACTGAAACATACTTTGGATTTTGTTAATAATAATTCCAAATATTGAAATTTAAATTTAACTTCATTGAAAATTTTTATTTTTTAAAGTTGTTTTCAAAAGAGACTACCTCCATTTTAAAATGAAGATGTTTAATTAGTCAGTCAGTTTGTCCTATAACTATAATTGTTACTTTGCCACATTAATGGATTCTCTTTACAATAAATACAAAGAGAGTGACAAAGAATAACCTCTCTAGCGCTTTCTGTTTTTTTTTTTTTAATGGATAAGCAGCCTCAAACTTCCATGATCATTTTAATAGAGTTGATTAGTAGGATCGAAAAGTTTTTTTTCTTCTTTAAAGTCTTGTTGGATTTTATAAAAAAAATTTTTGTTGGATCTTTGTTCTATTAATTTTAACTTAACATTAGAAATAATTCTTTCTTTTCACTCACCATTTCCACCGTTCCCCATGGCCCACAAGCTGTAACATGCCAATGTAGAGATCAAAGATTATTTGGAACCTTTTACAGTTATTTATTTATAATCATGAGATGTTAAGCTGAAAAAATATTTTTAGCCAGAATGTTTAGTATTGCTTTGTTTGTTGGGTCAAGTAAAGGCTCATCTTGATTTATTATACTTTTGGCAGCCTTAAAATTATTCACAAACTGATCTCATCACCCAGTGCCTTACTTATTGATTAATGAACTTTTTTTGTTGTTGTTGATCACTTGTTGTAACGTCTCTTTATTAAAATGTGTTTTTAGTGGCTTGATGATTACAAGATTTTGAATATAGAATAATAGCTCCTCCAATACAGTTGCAAGTAGAATAATCATAACACATCATTATGTAGCTCAAATGGATAATTGATGAAGGGAGACGACTTCTTAACAATTAAATACTTTGTTGCACTCTCGTTCAAAAACTTAAATTCCTCAAGCCTATCAAAACATTTCTAAATACAGAGACTTTACATTTGTCTTTTCATCCATAAATATTTACAAAGTTTAGTATTAATGGACTTCCATTGTTTAATTACCATTTCAGTCTGCTAAAAGTATTCATGGAACAGTTTGGGACCCCCCCCCCCCCCCCCNGTACTGCCTGTATTTTAAAAAAAAAATTATTATTACTGTTAGTATTGCTCTTAGCATCGATATCATGAAGCACATTTCCAGCCCATTTTGAAAAGAGGTGTGTAGCCTCAGTTGTTACCATATTAGTAAATAAATAAATACATTGAATGGCCAGAAAGAAAAAAAAAAGGCCACCGATCTCAATGGACTTGAAACTGTGTACACTATTCAATTTACAAACACAAAAAACCAAAAAAAAAAAAAAAAAAAACGCACACCATTTTTATCTGATATTTAAAAAAAAAAATCATGGTTTTATTTGTGCTGGTAAAATGGTAACTTAATCAGATTTTAGGTGTGTGTATGCATCTATATTTCATGAGTTTTTATTTTTAAGCCTAACTTTAATGTTTTTTCAGCAGGGCATGAAGCAGAACAAATGTACTTGTGATCCATTGAAAGTGTGTGGCTGGTTTCCCAAAAAAAAGCGTTTAAAAAGTAATGTCTGCTATAAAAATCTGATATTGTATATTATTGTAAATATTTTTGCATGGACAAGCAAATCCAGGATTGACCAAATAAATGCTGTGTAGAAATGTCTTCTTGTGCACTACTTAAGTAGCACAGATATCTTTCTTTTTTGTGCCTGTGATAATTCATTATGAGGAAACTTTTCCAATACCCCAATAGTCTCCCCTGACTAGTCCAAGCCTTTTGAAATTTTTCTGTGAAAAAAAAAATGCAATAGAGGAACAATAAAAAAACATGTGTAAATGAAAGATTTTTATTTCATCCATCTGAAAGTGAATGCTGTGACTGATACTTCTGGATATAATTTTAAAACAAAAGCTATCTAGATCTACTCTTATAAAGATTCAGTATTGTCATACAGTTAATCCAGTCCATGTTTGGGTTCACTGCTAATCCCCAGCATCGATTCATAATGTCCAATTAAACCATTAAAATCATTCTTATAGTTACACATTGTTTGCGAAACTTCATTTTTTAAAATAATATTATTTTTAGCGATGGCAAACTGATGACACGGGCCTAATTAAAAGATTTGGACCACAGTTTGAAGACTTGAACCAGTTTGAAGACTTGGACCACAGTTTGAAGACTTGGACCACAGTTTGAAGACTTGGACCATAGTTTGAAGACTTGGACCACAGTTTGAAGACTTGGACCATAGTTTGAAGACTTTGACCATAGTTTGAAGACTTGGACCATAGTTTGAAGACTTGGAACATAGTTTGAAGACTTGGACCAGTTTGAAGACTTGGACCATAGTTTGAAGACTTGGACCACAGTTTGAAGACTTGGACCATAGTTTGAAGACTTGGACCATAGTTTAAGACTTGGACCATAGATTGAAGACTTGGACCATAGTTTGAAGACTTGGACCATAGTTTGAAGACTTGGACCACAGTTTGAAGACTTGGACCACAGTTTGAAGACTTGGACCACAGTTTGAAGACTTGGACCACAGTTTGAAGACTTGGACCACAGTTTGAAGACTTGGACCACAGTTTGAAGACTTGGACCATAGTTTGAAGACTTGGACCATAGTTTGAAGACTTGGACCATAGTTTGAAGACTTGGACCATATTTTGAAGACTTGGACCATAGTTTGAAGACTTGGACCATAGTTCAAAGACTTTGACCTTAGTTTGAAGACTTGGACCATAGTTCAAAGACTTTGACCACAGTTCAAAGACTTTGACCATAGTTCAAAGACTTTTACCACAGTTTGAAAACTTGGACCACAGAGAGAAGACTCCTTATTAGCTCAGGTTACTACTATTACTTTTTATACCCATTTGTCGGTATTAATTATTAATTACAGTATAAAATCTGTGATAACTGATATTGGAAATATTACAATTAAACAGAAAATATAAAACATTGAGTTGTTGAGTAATACATTTTGCTTAATATGTTGAAAGATTTTGTCTTGAGATAATGTGAAGCTCCTATGGAAGAATTGCACAGCACCAATTGCGCACGTTTAGAAGGCAAAGAATGGGGAAATAATAGTTAATTTTAGAACGCGAATCTGCACCGAACTGAACAGAACCTCAACAGGATCCAATATCTTCTAATCGTATCGCAAGCCATTTTATTAATTCTCTAATAGGACATTGCCAGCCATAAGTCCAAAGTGAAAAGAAGTTTGAGGCGCAACCTATCTGTGACTTCGTTCTTAGGGGGAGGGGGGGAGAGGTCAAGTCAATAAGTCACATATTGTTTTTTTTTCCAGTCACAGTCAAATCTTAATAAATCTCATGATAGTTATGAGCGACTAGTAGTGAATTTAAATAAAACAAATTTAACAGCATAAGTAGCTTCCCAGGGGCCAAAATCTAGTGACCCAGGCTTCATAACCATAGTCTTAACCATGTGTACCGTTGACGACGTACCAGAGTTGGCGTCTGTTCTTCCACAACTGCCACCACGAGGTTAGTGAATAACAAAAAGTTGACTATTTGCAATCAAGTGAGCCGTAGGTCAACTCTTCCAATACTTCCGTTAAAAAAAACAACACCCCAACAACAACAGACTGCTAATGGAATAGTACTAATACACTGCTATGTATTTCCTTATCTTATTTGTTTGGTAGTCAAATGTCTTTTAAAATAAACCTGGCTGATGCGCCGCTGTTACAGAATGCTAATGCTATACTGTAACCATGTGTTGGTCCCATTTCAGACGAGCTACTCTCTGAGCTGTCAAGTGCTGATGTGCCGCTCAAGAGCCCCCTCTTCACATTAATTGAACTGATCGCCTCCATGTCAGCTGGTAGATACGACCCCTTCAGTGTGTTTCCATTACGGGCTTTAGGTGAGCCCACCACGCATCGGGGGGGGGTGGTGGTGGGGGGAGATTTACCTAACCCATAGTTAGCTATTCACGCGGCCTTTCGAAGATCAGTCCAGGGACGGGCTACTAGACTTTTGAGACCCCCCTGTCTCACCCTAGGAGGGTGCAGGTCCTTGGGCAAATTGAATTTTGCGGGGGCCATTGACGTTGTATATTCCACCGATAGAATATTAAGACACGTTATAGTCGTACTGGGGCCTTGCTGGTCATAATTGGGACGCGTCATAGCGGATATTTGTTCACTCGGTTAGTTTCCTAAATTTTTATTTTTATATATATACTACAGCAACGCACGGTCGCCCACATCGCCATCCCCTAGCGCCGGCCCTCGCTGACGTCACTTATTTGAATGTCCTATATTTTCCTTGTTGATAATAGTGCGAGGAGTTAGACTTCATGCCACTGGCCGGATGTTGACACCGAGTTATGCACCTGATGTGGCTAATGACGCATACCTCGGGAAAAGCATTTTTTGCCACCCCCTTGGACCAACCACCCCCCCTCCCTTTTTTCTGCAATTGGCCGAAAATGCTACCCCTTAATATTTAAAAAAAAGTGTGCCGCAAACTGTGTGCTGCAACTGTCCCACATGTTTGACTGGCCACCCTTCGCATGGGCCACCCTTCGCATGGGCCACCCTTCGCATGGGCCACCCTTCGCATGGGCCACCCTTCGCATGGGCCACCCTTCGCATTGGCCACCCTTCGCATGGCCCACCCTTCGCATGGGCCACCCTTCGCATGGGCCACCCTTCGCATGGGCCACCCTTCGCATGGGCCACCCTTTCGCATGGGCCACCCTTCGCATAAGATTAAGATTTCCATCGCTAATAATGGTTATATTCGACGATCATTGCGCAAATAACTTTCGAGTCCTAATAAACTAGGGTCCAAGTCTTCAGACTGTGGTCAAATTTGTGTCTGGAGAGCTTACCCGCTTGTAGGACACATGTTCTTTTTATTGTGCGGTCCTAGTGGTGTTATAGGCAGTTCTGCTTTTCCTCGTGGTTTTTTTTTTTTTAAAGGCGGTAGTTGTCAGTTTACTCTGTGAAGAGTGATCCAACAGGCAGACTGCCTCTCCAGTTTGTACGTCTTTACAATGATACCAGTGAAGTTAACAAGGCTGTATTCCCCAGGGTACGGCTACGCTGTCGGTGTCGCGATAAGGTATCGTTTCTGCAAAGAGCTCCAGGACTCCTTCAAAACGGTGGCCATAACCTTCGTGGTCTGCCACGCCTTGAACAAAAGTCTGGATTATGTGAGTGTTCCTCCACCTGCTTTGTGTCATACCTGCTCCCTTCCTTACCTACTCGCCATCTACGTACCCTTCACTCATCCTTCCTTCCTTCAGCCCTCTCTCCCTCCCCCCACACTTTCTTCCTCCCTCTCTCCCTCCTTCCTCCCTCTCTACCCCAACCCTCCCTTTCCCCTTCCTCCCTCCCTCCTTCCTTCCTTCCAGACTACCTTCTCTCACTCTGTCCTCCCTCCCCTCTTCCCCCTCTCTCCCCTCTCATTCCCTATCTCCTCCCTCTGCCTCCATCAACAACAAAAAAAATTTAAAGTGCAAAAACTAAAATCCGAGACTTGGATACATTTTACAACAAACTATATTGTTCTTTCCCTGACATTACAGCCTTGTGCCTACAACAAACTATATTGTTCTTTCCCTGACATTACAGCCTTGTGCCTACAACAAACTATATTGTTCTTTCCCTGACATTACAGCCTTGTGCCTACAACAAACTATATTGTTCTTTCCCTGACATTACAGCCTTGTGCCTACAACGGTTTGCTGGTTGCCACGGATACGGCGATCTTTGAAACTTTTGCTACGATTCTTCTGCCAACTCTAACAACATTTCACGTTAGTGGGTAAGTTCCCTGCCAACTCTAACAACATTTCAAATTAGTGGGTAAGTTCCCTGCCAACTCTTATTACATTTTTACGTTAGTGAGTAAGCTCCCCTGTCAACTCCTATGACATTTCATATTAGTGGGTAAGTTCCCCTGTCAACTCCTATGACATTTCATATTAGAGGGTAAGCTCCTCCCAGCATCCGCCCCGCGGTGTCAAATTGGAGTATTTTTTGTTAAGCAGTTTGGTCAGTCAATTGACCACAGGGCAGCTGAGTGTCAAAGGATTTGTACCGTGGAAAAGAAGAATCACAAAATAAAATAAAAAATCCTGCATGGCTTTGGAGTGTTGAAGTTTACAAATAAATAAATTTAAAAAACAACAACAACAACAACAAACAACAAAACAAACAAACAAAACATGAATGAGGGGGTGGGATTAAAAATGAATACCCTTTTAATAAACCTACACCTTATAAATTCTACATAAAATTGATTACAAATGGTAATTTTAAATATAAAAGAAAAGTGAAAAATGGGTTTGGGGGGGGGGGGTTGGTGGTGTTTAAAACGTTTAAAATCTAGACACATATTAAAATAATTCAATTAAAGACAAACTTTTCTGTAATGGACTTGAGTATAATATTTATTACATATTGGTATGTTGCTTATAGGATTTAACAGGTAGAGAGAGAGAGAGAGAGAGAGAGAGAGAGAGAGAGAGAGAGAGAGAGAGAGAGAGAGAG